>SSBG01000008.1:342629-410418 GCA_028220655.1 Shiraia bambusicola | reverse complement strand
CGTAGCCCCCCCCCCCCCCCCCCCCCCCTTTACACAACCTATAGCACAAAGCGCTAATGCAATGCAGGAGACATCAAGAAACTGTTACGGGCAGAAGGTGGTGTAGAAATCAGCAAAAACTGAGTGTTCAACGATCAGGGAACGGCTCAGAAATGAGTTGGAGCAGTTTGGGAGAGTTGGCCATATAACTCACGTGACGGACTGACCAATGCAGACAGCTGCAAAGCATGGTAATCCCGTTATTTGCGTTTGATCTGCGAGCAATTTCCTCGGCTGTACAATTCCACCGTGTTTTTTTTTTTAGAAGTGCCAAAGGATTCGCTGATTTGGGTTATGGTTAACGCCTTTGAAGCCTTTCCTTTCTGTAACATATGATAGAGCTAATCAGGAAGCCACGAAACCCCAACACCAACAACACGTAGCAAAATCAAGATTTATCTTCTCTCTCCACGTTGTAAATGCACCAATCACTCTTTAAGGCTGGTATTATTGTGCTGGAGACAAGAAGTTTTGAGGATTTGGAAGATGGCGTTGGTATGTAGAGTATGATTTGATCAGTGTATGTTTTGTTTATTTTGCTTATAGGCTGATCAGATATGTTCACTATTGCACTTCTATCTGCAGCTTATTACAAATATGTCCTTGCAAGAGCTCGCCTACTTCAAAACACCTTGTGGAATTAGTCAGTTCGGTCGAACCATATGAGGTCGTCCAAGTCTTGCTCAAACGCTATGCCTATAGCGACTATATCGCCATTTTCCAGACGGACCTCACTCTTTACCTTCTTTGCACGGTCAACAAATACATCGCGTAGCTCAGCAACGAACTTTTGGGCCGTCAAGTGCTCCAGAGTAAGCAAAAAGGGAAAGCAACGGTCGCGACAGTCTGCCGTCAGTTTCCCATCTTCCATCTCCAGGATCAAGTACTTGTAACCAGCATGATAGTAGCGCCCAACAAGGCTCTCAAAAGAAGCCCCCAAAGGCTCCTGCTTCTCAGGTTTCTTCAAATCCTCATCTTCCTCCTCAGCCTCCTCCTCCTCCTCTTTAGCATGCCGCGTAAAAGCCGCCCAATCGACACGTTCGCCAATCGGCACATTTAAAACCTCATCCATCAACGTATGAACCAAAATCTGCTCAACCTCATACGCACTCTCTGAATTCCCAAAAACAACAACCCCCCAATCCAAATCCGGCAAATATCTAAACATGGACTTGAACCCATCCACCTCGCCATCATGACCTATAACTGTATATCCACGATACGACTCCCTACACAACCCAAGCGCATACAACGGATCACTAAAAAACGGCATCTTCCCCCCTTCTTGAACCGGCATAACCACCCGCGGCACAACAAGCTCCTCCTGCCCCGCTTTGCAAAGAGGCAACGACCGCATCAAGAGCGCACGCACCCACTTTGCAAAGTCGCCCGCACTGCTATAAACACACCCAGCTCCTTGCCCCATAGGCTGCGGCAACACAGGAACATCCATATACTCTCCCAACCCCTCATTCCACACATACCCCGTCGCCAAACGCCCCTGCACACCATGCGCTCCAACATCCAGCACATCATGAAAAGTATTCCGCATATCCAGCGGTTCCCAAAACTTTTCGCGCAGGAAATCAGCATACGGCATTCCACTTGTGCTTTCTACAAGATGCGAAGCCACAGTGTACATGATGTTGGAATACATGTACCTGGCGCGCAGTGGCGCATTTGCAACGGGCAGATGGCGCAGATTGCGCGTCATGGACTTTGGGTCGTCGGGGTGTTTTGCGTGCGGGCCCATGTAGGAGAGGTCGTGTGCGGGGACGCTGGTGCGGTGGCAGAGGATGTCTTGGAGTGTGATTTGCGCGGTGAGGATTGGGTCTTGCAGGGTGAAGTCTTGGGGCAGCAGAGTTGCTACGGGGGTGGTCCATTGTATGTCTGGGTAGGATGCGTCGTGGACGAGGTGGGCTAGTGCTGCTGCTGTTATTGTTTTGGAGGTGCTGCCTGTGTCGAAGAGGGTGGTTTTGGTACAGGGTTTGTCGGGGAGGGTTGCTTGGCCGTAGGACTGGATGTTTGTGAGTATTCAAATTGTTTTTGTTTTCCTTTTTTTTCCCCCCCCTCCCCCCTTCCAGCGAGAATGGGTGTGGTACTTTTGTGTGGATTTGGTGGCGTTGAATTATGGCGAGCGAAAGGGCGGGGACTTTCCAGTCTTCTAGCAAGGAGTGGACTTGCTGGTCGAATTTGGGTATCTTGTGCGTCATGATGGTTGGTGTAAAACTTGGAAAAAATTAAATTTTTTTTTTATTTTAAACTAGAGAAGCAAAATAACTCGAGTGATTTGGTCTAAACGAAATCGTCTGGGGGGGGGGGGGTTTAGGAAAAGAAATATTCTTGTAATGATAGATGCTTTATATGAGCTTCACGTCTTAGTCAGACCTAATGTCAGTTTAAACATGATGCAGCACTAGCTGGGTCAGGTAGGTATTCACAACGTCATCGATTATAGTCAGGTTGAATGTAAATGTACTAGCCGTTCACGATTGGGTTTTCTGCATTGACTCATTCTCATGGACATGCATTCTAGTCTGTCTTCGTTAGTGAATATTGTCTGCTAGGTAGGTGGCGAATAGTAGTGCAGAAGAGGGCTTTAGACCTGCGTATGAGTTGACTTTGTTCTCTCTTGACTCCTATTGTCTGCGTGTTAGATAGGAAAGGGGCTATGAGAACAGTGAAAAGACTGACTAGGATAGGTGTGATATTTTCTTTTCACTACCAATGTAGCAGACTGTTATGCAGTTACAAGGTTTGTAGGGGATCCGGAGTGTTAGAATCCACCCGTTCATTGTTATGCTATCCCTTTTGTAACTGACTAGCTTTGTAGCGTAGAGTCAAAGGCATATCCTGAAAGCCCTGGCTACTTACGATTCATCCAGAACGGGTTGGCGTTGACGAATTCATCTGCAATGCACGCAGGTGGAAGGGAATCCGACAAGAACACCATTCTCCAATCTTCAGGCACCTTGTATGCACAACGATGCTGGAGCAGGGACTTTACCTTCTTCTTCTCATAGTAGTTGATGGAGTGTTTGCTGTTTGGCATTCGAATGGCTTTGCGCAACAGAGACCAATCAAAGGTCCTCATGTTGTCCCAGCCAGCCAGGAACAGCTCCAGAGAATCATCATCCCTTTTTGCTGCAAATTTCGGGTGGCGCAGATCGAAATTACCAACAATGGATTGATGGAAACCATCGTCTATCTCCTCAGGGCGTAGCCGTAGGCGTACATCCATTTTCTCAACGAGGCTGTCCTTGAATTCGAGGAATACCGAAGTCTCTTCTTCGAGGGCATCCTGCAGAGTGAGGCCAAGGGCATACTCAGAGTCCTTGATCAAGTCGTTGAGGTAGACGAGCTGCTCCATGATGATGGTAAGGTGTGTGATGCACTTGTAATCAGCGATGCTATCGGAATATTTCTCGTAGTGGGATCCAAAGGCAACGCAATACTTTACCCCGCCGAAAGAGTGCTTGATGTAGGTAGGCCAAGGCACCATCGTCTCATGGACGCGATTATACTGAGCGCCAGCAAGATCAAGTGCAATCTTGGTTCCGTCTTTCAAGGTGATTTGGTAGACGGCTTTGACAATACCGAACATGTCATGGTCAAAATAGGGAAGTTCGCTACGAGGTTGTTCCACGCGGCCAAGTGGATCTTTGTGTGATACCGCGCCCATGAAATTATCGGGCAAATAGTGAACTAGCTCTTTGATATCATGTTTGACATCGCTGACCATGTCTAGGATACATTGTTAGCACGTGGCACATGATAGGTTGGGGTTGACATGCCTTGGAATAGAAGTCGAACTGCGGCCTCCATGACTACAAAACCCCATATGGAGTTCTCACTTGCAAGCAATGCGTGTTTTGCTGGTTGATCGAGAGGGCCAAAGGCACTGTCTGGAAACTTGAGCAGCCAACCGCCGGCATGTCGCTCACAGGTGCTGTTGCCGATAGGTCCTGACGCGACACCCGGGCCTGCAACCGTCTCAAGTCCAAGGAAATTGCCCTCTACATCCTTGAAGATGTTGATCTCAGTGATATCGTAGGCCCAGGTGTGTTCGATGAACGCGTAGAAGATTGCCTGGACGATTTCACTGGCTCGCGTGGCCTGCTTGAAGAGCTTCTGTGCGGCCTTTTTGTCGCAATCCTGCTTGTGATTGGGTCTGTCAGTTTCTTGACACAAGGTAGTGCAGTACCAGCGGATATTGACAGCGTCGCCTACTTCTTTGGAGGCGCAGGCCTGACAGAAGATGGCGCCCGGAAGCGTGCACAGGGCACAATCTTTGGTTTCGGTGTCCATGGTGTGCAGCCAGATCGCGCAGAGTTTTCAGGTGAGAGGTTGGTCAAGTAAGTCTTGAGAGGGTTGGGGGATGATGCAAAAGGCGAGCAAACGGGAGTAGAGCACGTGACTGCAGGTGTGGTAGAACCGCGTCCTCCATTGGACAGATATTTGTGGGCCAAACATGAATGTTATATTAGACTTTCTAATAGTCCCTTTTGGGGCTTTCTAATCAGCGCACAAGGAGAATTCCCAATACCTTTAAGTAATTAGTGAAATATGTTCAACTCATGGAGTATACGGAGTATACCGGTGCAAACAGAGTCGAGGATATTTTAACTAGCAGAGCTTTGTACTGCAGGCAATATCTACAACCAGATGTGCTCTGAGGGATTCGGGATCAGTAGCCACACCGGACAGGTGCAGTGTTATAGGATATATTCAGATAGAGACAAATGTTCCAGCGTTAATAGTCGCAGTGGAAACGGTTGATGATGTTCACGCGTGGTGGTCTGTGCTTGTTGCCAGGTGGAGGACGGGACGCTACTATTTGTTTACATCTACAGACCCAAACTTGTACCACACGCACCTGCATCATCCTTACCACACTGCAACTAACGCAAAGGTACTACTTCCTCAACAAATTGATTTCTGCAACACCGTCAAGCTGGCGCGCCTCAAAGAACAGCCGGTCCAGATGGATCCACCTTCTCCCTCCAAGCTAGCCATGTCACCGCCGTGGAAGCCTTTCCAACTGAGCCCGGACCGTGAAGCTGGCATCATCCCACCACATGGGACAGCCCTACCGCAGCCTCCTTCGGCACCGGCCCTGTCCTCAATACCGCCCCTTTCGCCCACCAGATCGCCTCCTCGCTCATCCCACCGACGCAACGACTCTGACGTGTCTGTTCACGGACTCACGTCCATGTTCGAAACTCTCGAGGTTAAGGACCCTCGAGAGGCCGCGCATCGTTACAAGCAATTGATTGAGAAAGAGAAGGCTAAATGGGTCGACAAATTAAATCGACAAGACTACCAACATGCCATAATCGTTGAGCGGAAGAGTTTGCGCATTGAAGAACTGGAGAACGATTTAGCTCGGGCAAAGGCAAAACTGCAGTCTGGAAAAGAACAGTATGAGAAAGAATACATGGCCATCAAGGCTAATGTCAAACGATGGGAACAAGTCTTTGAAGAACGTGAAGAACGGTGGCTAGCACATCAGCGCAAAGCTGTAGGTAGCTTTCGAAGCAGTGCTAGTGGCGAAAAGCTAATCAGATTCCAGGAAAAACTCGCAAAAGATGTTCAACACTACGAGGTAAGATATCGGGAACACAAGAAAAGAAACGTCCAGTTTCACAAGGAGAACCTCAAAATGGCGGGCATGATTCAAACGCTGCAGGCCCAGATAGAAGGCATGAAGCAAGACCTGCAGCGTGCCGAGTCAGATGTCATATTCAAGACGGAAGAGGCGGCCAAGTACCAAAACCAGGTTTACAGCCTGCAAGTAGAGCTGGAGGGCAGTGCGACACAGTACGAGGAGGAAATACAAACGCTCAAAGGCAAGCTCCAACTCATTGAAAGCGAGCGCGACGCACTCAAGACTAGCTTAAGGGAAGAGGAAGTTATGCGGATCGCTGCCGAAGGCCGTATTCCACTACCAGCTACAAGCATTGACGAGAGTGACGAGTTTGGGTCACCAGTGTGTTCACCGCGAAAGCAGCGCAACGTTCAACGTGACGACGATGACAAGGAAAATGTGGCACCGAAAAAAGCGGCAGTAGAGCTCAAGTTTTTGCAGCAAGAGCTAGCCACTGAGAGACGCCTGCGCGAGCGAGCACAGGACCAGATTGACTTTATGAAGATGGAATGTCAATTCCAATGCTGCTCGTGCCGCATTGCGGAGAATCAAGGGAAACAGTATGTCCATGACAATACATATGCAACTGAAATGCAACGCATTAAGGTGGCCGTACCCGATACTACACCTCCGCCAAGCAACCATGAGGAGGATGCAATGGACGGTGTGATCATCAAGTCAGAGCCAGTCGACGATGAGCGTCCATGTACCCCATCTTTTGAGGAATCTCCTGTCATGGAGGTAGATAATGACTCGCACGAAAATGATGCAGACAGCACGGTGTTGATTCATCAGCCAGCGGACTCACCAGAAGCGACCATCGAATTCTCGCCAGCAACAGGCACTTTTCGCTCAGTCCCATCTCCAGTCAAAGCACAGCCAATCTCCACGCCCGCAAAACTGCCTCAGGTTGCCGAGATAAAGATTGAGTCATCTCCAGAGACTCCAGATGCGCACAGCACGTCAATTCCAGCAGATCTGGCAACAGAGCTAGCTAGCTGTCGCAATATCGAGAAGGAAAACAAGAAGATGGAGATCAACATCCACAAAGATGTCTTCGATGACGATGAAGAGGCAGACGATTCAGATTCGCCAGCGCCAGCTGAACAAGCAGCTGAACCCGCAACGCCCGCCTACTATGAAACGAAAAGGCCTACAACCACTGTTCCACTCCATTTTTCGCCAGCCACACCAGCGTACAAGGCTGGAAGAGGACCCATGACACCTTCGACAGTGGCATACGGAGCCTCAGACGCCCGTACCCCTGTCTTGGGTGAATTATCATTGAACAAGCTCCCTTTTGATAGGGAAGCAGCATTAGAAGCGATTCGCCAGCGCCGAGGTAGAGCTAGAAGCATGGCCACAGGCCATGGTACACCCATGAAGCAAATGGCCGAGGGGGTGAAAGATCGTAGGGATATAAGCGCGCCAGTCTTAAGAGCACGAAAATGAGGGGCCTTTTGTGACGTTCCCTAGGGGACGTCATCCACGCGTGTAGAGTAGGTGGTGTATTCTTTGAGATTGGCGTTCTTGGTTTCAGTGCGCTCTGCGGCATTGCATGGAGTTGGAGCATACTGCCGGTTTGCCAGACACCTAGGGGCCATGGCGTTGGACAGCGCATCTATAGCTTTTGGTTAATTGTGCTTGATAGCACGAAGTAGTCTTGTGTTGATAGATTTTGGATAAGCGAAAGAAGTATTGTTATCTCGTCTCATATTCAAGCAACCGAATGATGGCTCAAATGATGCGAGCAGCGTATATGTGAAATCTGTGAACGTTGTGCTAGTTAAGTCATGCCTCGATTCACAATATAATAATAATAGTTAATAGTTACCTATGAAGATGAAGACAGACATCATGTTCGGCATAGTGCAGCCTCGGGGGTCGGAGACCCTTGCCCGAGTTGTGTGCCAAGAAACCCCGCCAGGCCATTGGCTCGCTAAGCACACATGATTTTGACATCGAATCTCGCTCGCAACACCAAAGCCCTAGCGACCACACCGACCAGCGCCTCCCACCCTCCTTCCTTCAAACACCGAATTCGCAAATATGTCTGACGGAGAAATCGAGGTCGAGAGCCCATCCGGCTATGCCGTGCTCCCCAAGGAGGTCACCGAGGAGATTGGCAGCATCAAGCTGTTCAACAAGGCAGGCCTACCACAAAATATTTTGATGCACGACAGACATACTGACTCTTAGCAGTGGTCCTATGAGGAAGTCGAAGTTCGCGACATCTCTTTGACGTACGTTTCCGCTATTACTTCTCGCACACACCACGAACAGATGTCGCTGGCAATGGGAGGATCAGAACGCGCAGTATGAGCGTGGGCTAACTGAAGCTTGCAGCGACTACATCCAGATCCGCGCTCCTGTCTACATCTCACATTCCGCCGGTCGCTATGCCGTCAAGCGATTCAGGAAGGCACAGTGCCCCATCATTGAGCGTCTTACCAACTCACTCATGATGAACGGCCGCAACAACGGAAAGAAGCTCATGGCAGTCCGTATCGTTGCTCACGCTTTCGAGATCGTACGTCTTCCTCAAGCGCTCTCCGCACGATGCGACCCCAGCGTTGTCCATTGCCAAAGACTGACAATTATAGATCCACATCATGACCGACCAGAACCCCATCCAGGTCGCCGTTGATGCTATTGTCAACTGTGGTCCCCGCGAAGACTCCACCCGTATCGGTTCTGCTGGCACCGTCCGTCGCCAGGCCGTTGATGTGTCACCCCTTCGTCGTGTCAACCAGGCTATCGCTCTCCTCACCATCGGTGCCCGCGAGGCCTCTTTCCGCAACGTCAAGTCCATTGCTGAGTGCTTGGCTGAGGAGTTGATCAACGCTGCCAAGGGAAGCAGCAACTCGTACGCGATCAAGAAGAAGGACGAGTTGGAGCGTGTAGCAAAGTCCAACCGATAAGGGCTTGCGTGTATGTGTGGCGGTGCATGGTGTCTGGGTTTTCTCATCGGGCTCGTCTGGTCATTACTGGATGCTATGGAGGACTTTCAGCATGACATGGGTCTTTTAGGCGAATAACCTCCTTCATGGTTGCGTGACAAAAAATGATAATCCCACACAATTCCCATCCATGACTACGCGTGACGTGGTGATGTGTCAAGGGCAGATGCTATTGAGGCCCAGTGCGATCGGCAAAAGTAGTTTGAATACCCCAGGATGGTTGATGAAGCCATGTACTCGAATGCGACATGATATAATTGCCGCAAAAGCTTCTCGAGAGACACCATGAAAGTGAAAAAGACAAAAGATCATGATTGTCAAGTGTAATTCTAGGGTATCTTTGGAACCATCAAGCATTCTCCCCATCCCAACTCTAGAGAACGGGCCCTATTTCTTCGCTCGTGCAAGTATGGCCTTTTCCATCAAGACGCCCAAATCGTCAAAACTTACACGGCCACCATTTCGACTACCTAGCACTTCAGCTTCTGCGTACGCTTTTGCCATGATGTCCGCATCAATCTTCACCAGCCAACCATCTCCGGTTATCATGACGCGCTCGGCTTCCTTTTGTAATTGCTGAAGTAATCCACTCGCCTTGATGAGGCGCTCAATCCACACCCTATCCTTGCCCTCTTTCCAAGCCTCCTCTACTAGATCTACTGATCCTCTGCACTCTATCTCATCCCTCACGCTGCTCACACATCTTTCTCGCCGTTCATTCTCATCAGCAACCTCCTTCTCTTGCTCGCGCTTTCTTGCCTCGCGCTCTTCTTTCTCCTTCCTTACAATCTCCTCAGTTATGCGGGCACGTCTTTCACGCTCAGCAACCAGCGAAGCCTCCCGCTCCTCGGCCCCTTCAGCTTCTTGTAAGCGGCGCAACTCGGCTTCTTGACGATGGAACTCGTGATATGCGCGACGCTGGTCTTTCCGAGCAAGAGATTTTGCTTTTTTCGCGCCAACCGTGCGATTCGCAGAGGTGACTCGAGGACCCTGGGGGTTTGCCGGGCCGGCTTCTGGGAAGTCATCAACGCGGGGTTGTGCTTGTGGGAGGGGTGGTTGCTGCACGTTTTGCGCAAGGTGTGGAGGTGTTGGCGCAAGGGGAGGCGGGCCAGTCTCCTCTTCGTCATCTTGCAAGACCAACCGGTCGTCTAGAGGTAGGTTTTCATCTTCTGCGACATTCTCGGCCCCAGGAGTAGTGCCTGGGTGGTGGTGGTGTATACCTTCGTTTTCTGCTGGGCCAGTTGCTTCGCCTTGATTTTGTCGGTTGTTGTACCATTCTGCTAGTTGGGGAGCGTAGTATAGCGTTCCGCATAATATGGCGGTATGCACGAGATCTTGGAGTATTGGAGTGCCTGGTCTCGTAAACGGTAGCAGTGCGTTGAGTAGCGTGATGGGTAGAGTGAGGAGAGCGCCCATGTTGGCGGGGTTTGGTAGTGGTGCAATCAATCTCCAACGGTCTTGATCCCCCGCAAAGCTAGAGCCTGGATTGTGGCGTTATTCTAAGTAGATGGAATAAGATTACTGTGGAGTGATCTGGAGAGCATTTGAGGCGGCACAAAGGGAATCATGAAAATGGTGTTCCCGTGTCTGTCATAGGGCTGCATAACTGCCACTAAGCTGCCTTGGGCTTAGTTAGTTGGCCTTGGGCGTTCATCGAAGTCCTAGTTTGTCCCTTAGAAGGTTAGACATATTATGCGGCTGTTTCTCGTCATTGGTAACATAAGCATGCGCTTAACCGATGACTTCTGCATGTTAGTACTTCCTGTGTATCCCAACTTGGGGTTCTTACTTCTATAGTTTTGAACATTAGTTATATGGTAGGGTAGTCAACGATGCTGTTTCAAAACCTAGGTAGGTAGGTACCTAGCCAACAAGGCTTTCACACAGCGTTCTTTAAGCCGTTGTCGCTGACGTCTTGCACTTTCTCAGCAAATTTCACTGTCCCTCACTGTCTATTGGCTAGATGTATAGACCCATCTTGAAGCGGTCGTTTACGTGTACCAAATGTAACTAGGTAGTAATGGTAGTAATAAACAGTCAAAGCCAAAGGACTTCTATCCAGTCACAGTGTCACACAACCTGTGCTTATATCAAGTTCAGTAAGCAGTACGGTGTAGTTGCTGTACGTAGTGTAGAATGCCGCAGGAGTTATAGTTGTTGTATGGCTGGTCGCTTAGACTGGAGACATAGCGATGCTCTAATTGGATCTCAAGGAACGTACGGCCGTAGTCACTAGTGTACACCTAGTTCGTGTAATACTGACCACGCCGTTTACCAACTACTTAAGATCAGAGTTTATACGCCGATTGGATGTTGGAGATCTGTTCCGGTAGTGCCGTTCAGGATATTTCCGCTGCCAAACGGGGAAAAACTTCTTGATGAAACATATTACCTACTGTGACAGTTTCACTTTACCTTCACCCTTCATATTTGGCCTACCACAATTTCCGGGTACGTCCGTCGTTGATTCACACCAAAACTTAACTAATGCCTCATTACTCTAGTTACTGAGCTCTATCCCCAGACTCGAATACCGCATATGTGTTTGCGGCTCGAGTAATTAGAAATCACCAGTCGCCTATCGGATCACCATAACTTGATTCGCTGACCAAGTTCTCTGCCATGGGAGTCACTACCAACACCTGGCCGAATGATGCTGGCTTCGACACTGATTATCAGGAGCACGAGCCTATTGAGCTGGCTGTGGAGGGATCGATACCATATTATACCGCTGGCGTTTTGTGTATGTGGTGGCTGATGCCCAGTCTAATTTGTATGCGCACTAAATCCAGCCTCAGATCGTACTGGTCCTCTAGGCTACAAGGCAAAAACAGCCGACGGCAAGATATGGGCAGCAAACCACTGGTTCGACGGCTTTTCTTGTGTCCACCGCTTTCAGATTGACTTTCCTGACCAGAATGGGTTGGCGAAGGTACAGTACCGATCACGGCGCACCGTGGACGAATTCATCGAGAATATTCGGAAGACTGGGAAGCTTGATGCTTTTAGTTTTGCTTCGAAGCGAGACCCATGCAAGAACTTCTTCAAAAAGGTGATGGGCATGTTTGTGTCGTCACGCGATTCGTATAACATTGGCGTCACATTATCCATCAATATGCCAGGCGGCGGCAACATGAGCGAAATACAGCAGCCGTTGGCCAACGGGCATTCAGGCAGTATAAAAACTCTGCATGTTAAGACAGATGCTCCCTATTTCAAGAAGATCGATCTAGAAACCTTGGAACCTCTGGGCATTGCGAACCAAAACTCCCTACACCCGGACTTGATCGGCCAGTTTTCTTCTGCCCATGCGAAAATTGATCCAGTGAATGGCGATCTCTTCAACTTCAATCTCAAGTTGGGCCGTGAGAGCATGTACCGCATCTTTCGCACCTCGGCGTCAACTGGGAAGACCGATATTCTTGCTACTTTTCAAGGCAGGCCAGCATACATCCACTCATTCTTCTTGACTGCGAATTATTTTGTTCTCTGTGTGTGGAACAGCCACATTACATGGGCCGGGCTATCAATGCTCTATCATAAGAATGTACTGGATGCCATCGCGCAGTTCGATCCACACTCTAAGGCAGTATGGTATGTCATTGACCGCAAGCATGACAAAGGGGTTGTCGCGACCTACGAAAGCGACCCATTTTTCTGCTTTCATACTGTCAATGCATGGGAAGAACCTTCGCCGACCGATCCCGCGAGGATGGACATTGTCACAGAACTCTGCATGTTCGAGAACACCGACATCATTCATCGCTTCTTTTACGATAACTTGCTCTCGTCTACCTCGGACATCAGGAGGAGAAATTCTTCCTGCCTACCCATGCAAGCTCAATTCCGGCTTTCGAGTGTGAATGCGGACGTAGAGGAAGCCATGCCGGCAGAGTTGCTTTTCAAAGTCGACAAGTCCATATCCCTAGAGCTCCCTACCATCAATCCAGCCTATCGCACCCGGCGCCATCGGTTCACTTACGGCTGCGCAGACCGCATGAAGTCTTCATTTATGGACGGCATCGTGAAATTCGACAATGTCACCAAGAAATCCATATGCTGGGAGGTTGAGGGTCACACCCCTGGCGAGCCCATATTTGTGGCAGACCCGGACGGCAAGGCAGAGGATGATGGCGCGTTGTTGACAGTTGTGCTAGATGGCTCCATTGAGAGGAGTTACTTGCTTGTGCTGGATGCAAGGACACTAGAGGAGGTCGGCAGAGCAGAGGTGCCTGGACCAGTCAGTTTTGGTTTCCATGGAGTGTTCAATGGCATGCTTTGATTGAAGCTAGAGTGAAAAGACTGATAAATTGACAGTGAATTTCATGATCATCTGAGGCTCTTTAGGAGGTTACGCATGCTTTAGTTGAAACTCGGCAAATTTGGACTGAGAGGCAAAAGCTTTGGTCATGCCCATTTCTAACACGCACAGAAGAATCCAAGCCAGTTTGAATGGAACAAAGGACCCGCTCTGCTTCTACAAGAGTGCGTCTGCCCCTTTCCAAGGAACCCAACAAGGTCCGTCAGCCTCTGTACAAAGCTCCATATAGTCCTCCCGGTCTTTTCTCTCATGAGATGCCTCGAGAATCGAGATACGGCTTCGCATTGTCGGCGGACCCGATTTTGGCCGCAATTCTCTCGTGAGCATAAATGAATAATGGCGTCAGGTCCATTTGTAACTTGTTATCAGACGTTTCTTGTTCCGAAATTGCCGCCACTGCAGCTTGATGAAGTCGATGTCATCGAGATCGCTTCACTTGTCGCCATAACATCTCACGAAGGCGTTCAAGACCCCCACGACCCAAGCCTACTCAGGCAGCTTGTAGATTATTCGGCGCGCCAAGCACCAGACTCTGCGGTTGATTCACTAAATCCTCTAGAAAGACAGGGGACGTAGCTGAAGACTGTGCATTCAGGACAAAGCTTTTGAGGGTGCAAGCAAGCTTTGCACCACTCGCTATCCTGCCGAGAGAAATGTTTTCCCGTTGGACGTATCCTCGCGCGCTGAACGGCCTTAGCAGCAGGCGTGGAGGCCCGGACTTGATTTGAGAGACATGCCTATGTCGACAGAACACTACAAGCTCGCCCTGCTAGACTAAGCGAGATCTTCCTGCACATAACCTTGGATGGCGTTTGTGCCTGACAAGTACTTGGCCCTTGCTTGAACAAATGGCTTGTTTAACTTAATTGTTAGATTGCCTGCAGGCCATGTGTGCCCAAGTCCCACCAACCTTGGGTCTGTTCTGGAATCCAAGGCCACCCTTTGTCCACCTAGGTAGGCCAATACTCGTATTGGCCGCACACCAAGTCTCGAGGCCTCGCAATACGGACCTTGTTCGAAAGGTTGCATCAATTCTGCGGGACTGATGCCCAGGTGATCAACGGTTTTGCTTGTCGTAGCCCGTGGGGGTTTAAGGCATGCCAAGACGGTACCTCATGCTTCAAATCGGAGACACGGCCGGAACACGAACCTTAGTTAAGTTAAAGTATACTTCGTAGTTGATTCCCTACCTATTCTCCGTAATTACCTACCTAACTAGTCTTGCCCCACTGGTTAGGACTCCATCAGAATTTTCATCTGATAAGATTGTATATTTTGATCTGATAATCTCCTTGTGGTGGAACGACCGACCTGCCCACCCCTAATGTTTTTAGTTTAGCCGACAAATGCACTTTCTCGCTGCCGTGTTCAAGTAGTTACGATTATGCGTGGATTCCAATAGTCTGGCCCGTTCTCCTACCACGCCGTCATGTCATTGTTCGTTGCTGCATATGTTAGACCCAAAGTAGAGATCTGGAAGAAGCCAAAGCGGATACCAGCATGTGGCCATGTTTTGGCCTAATTGCCTCAGAAATTGCTGGCAGGTTGCGGGTATCCTCCGGAAGATACCGTATACAACGTTACGTATTGGTCGCGCTCTGTGGCCCGACTCTTATTCGCTTCACCTGGTGAAAAGTCGTGCATCGTGACTTGTCTGCAACAAAAAACTTTGGATAGGCTGCATGTACAAGCTGTTTCTGTGGGGCAGACGGTAACCTTTGACCATCCGGACGTATAAAGCCTTCTTACCATGGCACTGTTCCCTCGAGACACACTGAAACTTGCAAAGGCCGCCATAGACTATGGGCCCATGCAAGATGAAGCTCCTACGTATCCTTTTGATCTCTTCTTGTACATTGGTACCTGCGTTCGGCGATGACTATCAACCCCTCGAAGACTGTGTCAAAGGCATACGCACAGCCATTTCCGAATTCACATTCGCTGGGACCAAGCCATCAGGCCGGAGATCGCTATGTACCAACAACAACACCGTCATGTCCATGTGGGCGAACACAAAGAAGCATTGCAGCCCCAAGGAAACACAATTGGGCACCGCTATGTTGGCAGAATATTGTCTTGAGTACAGCGAAGTTACTCTGATACCTTATAACAAGGTTCTACCCATCCTCACCGATCACTTCATCGCCTCACTGCCAGAAGTGGGCTACGAAGATATAAAGAAAGAAAGGAAATGGAACTCTCCTATTGTTCTTTCCAAGAAGCTCTACGAGGCTAGCAAGAAGACAGTCGTAAGTCAGAAAGCCCTCACGACGTTGACTAAGCTCTGACAATGAACAAGGGAGCCTTTAGCAGGCAGTACAGATTGCATAGAAACTTAGGGTACGAGATAAGTTTAGCCTTTTTAAACCTTGCCTAACTCTAAACCTTTTACAGATGGTCTGTCTATGGATTCTGGGGCTTGGTTTTATTGGTCGGCATGACCAATCGTCTCTTAACCCATATCTTCCGACGACGAAGTTCTGCAGTTACAAACGATCTAGAAAATACCTCGCCCACATCCAAACTCCTTGGGAATCCTTCAGGACCACTTGGTGCTGCCCAGCATTGGGTCCGTACAAATCTGATCATTCCTGCTACATTTGGCTATCATCATCAACGCCTGTTCTGGTGGTGCATGATACCAACCCGAATCGAAACAATAATCATTGCACTCTTTTGGATCCAGAATATTGTAATTTGTAGTGTCGCCTATGAAATCTTCTATCCGAATCTCTAGTAAGTCAAGGCCGGCCCCTGCAATTGATACATTAATGATCTTTCTTAGTTACACAGTATCACGTCAGAAATTGCGTTATATTTCTGATAGAACTGGTATTGTCTGTTATGCCAACCTCACTCTCATCTGGATGTTTTCAGGCCGAAACAACATCTTCATCCGGCTCACAGGATGGGGCTTCTCGACCTTTAACATTTTCCATCGTCACATCGCTCGCATTGCTACAATTGAAGCTATTGTTCATGCAATTGGTTGGAGTGTCATGAGGGGTCTAGGTAAGTTGAGTGTAACTTTTACAGAGGACTCGGCTTGATACTGATTCACTTTAGCTCATAGATATATCACATCATGGGGAAGGCAATACTGGTACATGGGCGCACTAGTAAGCTAGTCGCGATCGATGACATTTGACTTGATTCTTATGATTTCCAATAGGCCATGATATCAATGAGCTTCTTGATTGTTTTTTCATCGGTGATCATTCGTCAAAGATCTTACGAGATCTTCTTGCTTATACACATTACTTTTTCAATCATAGTCCTCGTCGGGTTGTTCCAGTATGGCGAGACTCAATTGGTGCAAAATCATCAAAGCTGACATTTCACCACAGCCATACCGCTATCTTCAGGAATAGGGAGTACGACGGTTACTTATGGCCACCAGTTGCAATCTGGTGCTTCGACCGTGCCGCACGGTTATTTCGTATTGTTTATTGCAATCTGCATATTCGATTGTCCGGCGCTCCCATCGCAACATCGTCAATCGCAACATATGATGCGAATGCTGATCTGATTCGACTAGAGGTCATCCCTGGTTCTTCAATTCTTAAGCCTGGGTCTGGGCAACACTACTATCTGTATCAGCCACTGCGATGGAAAGGATGGGAGAATCACCCATTCACTCTTTCTACTTGGAATATCATTGAAGATCATGGCGATATTGTATCTCGATCTGTTGATCGTCCCAGCCATGAAACCAAAGAAATGAACAAAGAAATGTCTGGTGCTGATGGAGAAGCAACAAGCAGTCACTCTTCCGATGTTGCCGCATCTCCACATCTCACCAAGTCCGGAAATCTGACAAAAGCCTCTAGAACAACCTTGTCATTCCTTATCAGGCCTTTCGACAGCTGGACCGCGCGTTTGCGAGACGAGTGCCTAAAGTCATCGTCAAGATCCATCAACACTCGCATCCTCCTTGAAGGACCCTATGGAGAAACAAGCCCAGTCCACACATTCGAGAATGTCATTTTCATCGTAGGAGGTACCGGAATCGCAGGTGCCTTGCCATACCTCCAGGAATACGTGCTTGCAACAGCCCCTCAAGCCAACGGGACAAAAGCCCCCAGAACCCGAACAAGAGACATCACCCTTGTATGGACTACCAGGCAATCAGCTTTGCTCCTAGACGTAGCGAGCCGCGAATTACAACCCCTCTTTGGAAGAAGTGATGTAAATATTCAACTCCATGCCACAAAGGACAGCGAAACTGCATCTCCCGTTTCAAGCGAGGTCAAGTGGGAATCCCTAGTCACAAGTTCCACCGTGGAAATCTCGTATTGCCGACCGAATATCCAGAAAACTATCTTGGGTGTCGTAGAAAAAGTGAACGCGGATGGGGGCAGAACTGCAGTCTTGACGTGCGGCCCTGCCTCCATGGCTGATGAAGCAAGAACAGCTGTCCACAAGGCATTAAAAGCCGGAAATCGCAACGTTCATTACTACGAAGAGGCTTTTGGGTACGTGTATCTATCTATTCCTGGCTCAACGGCTGACTAACCTATTTTGTTAGGTGGTGAAAAGTTTCCTGCTGTAAAGTGTGTAATGGAAGGGTCTGCTAGCTCAGATGGTTACATCAGATGTATCATCGCTATAGACCTTGGAAAAATACGTTAGAGTACACTATATACTCTCATGTCATCGTGCATGGATTGAGTGTTTATATAGAACCTTTCAAGATATCCTGTAAGGCGGCGTGGCGTCATACAATCCTCAGTGATGGAGACCATTATGATATTTTTCTGTTGATGCAAGTGGATATCGGGCAAAGTCTGTCCAGACTTGAAACATTGTCTTCCACGCTGAAATCCTCTGTAGATACACATTCATTCAATCACACATCACTACTGATCCCCATAATACTAAGAGAATCCTTCCAGATACGTGCTTCACTCTCTGGATCGTATGTTTGCTTTTTCCATCCAATACCGAAGGGCTGACCGTCATCTTCACCACGCTTGGCTTCCTCCAGATACTTTCCCCCCCTGCCCTCCCACTCCTTACCAATTGCAGCCAGGACTGTGGTTGCAGCACCATGCTCATGGCTTTTCAAGATGCTGGCCAAGTGCGGATTAGACACGAGTCGAGGAATGAACTCAGGTCCCATGTGTCGGGAAATTTTGGTCTCCCCAGTGGCGCCAGGGTGAAGACTGAGGCCATGTAGGCCCTTGGCGCCATAGCGCCGTTCAATCTCGTTGGCCACGTATACGTTAGCAAGCTTCGAGTGGGCGTAGGCTACCTGAGCATCATAATTGCCCTTTTCAAAGTCGTAGTTGTCACTATCGAGAAGCGTAGTAGCACGATGAACCGAGGACGAAACGAGGACGACCCTGGAGTTGAATTCGGGGGTGCTGCTAGCGAGCAAAGCAGCAATTGGAAGAGAGGAAAGTGGCTTAGGTGGTTGGTTTGAAAGTGAATCTCATTACCGTCTTCAGTGAGCGTGCGCTCTGAAACACCCATAACACCAGCATTCGCAACAAGAATATTGACTTTGTTGTTGGATTGCTCGAGGATGAGTTTTGCAGCAGCCTTGACGCTCGCAAAAGAGTTGTTGTCGAGCTTCACTAGTGATACGCGGCCCGGCTCCAGGATATCTTGGAGGGTGGTTTCGGCTGTCTTTGTGTCGCGTGCAGTCAGGAATAGGTCGCAGACAAGGCTCGAGCGGTTTCAATGCCTATACCTGAACTCGTGCCAGTCACAACGATGATTTTTCCAGTCAAATTGCCCTCGACGTCATTGTCTTTGATGATTTGGAGTGCAGTTGGTCGCGCATCTCCGGCGCCTTTGGGGTTGATATGAGCGTCACTGTAGGTATCTACCTACGGTTATGAATTTGTAACGACAAGGGGAATCATCAAATCGAGGGAGTTGTGAACAGTGTGTCCAGGTATAGGAAGTGCGCAGATAAATACGTAAGTAGTGGTGTCACTGTGAATACCTATGTGATTCGTTTCTGCAGCAAAGATGACGACTCGTACTAATATACGACGAAGGGAATTCGAGACGTGCATATTGGTGATTGCCAACCATGAATTCATAATGCTGGAGTAAATCTCGTCAGGGTGTCTGATTCATGTACACTGTAATTATAAGCGGTGGCCAGGAAATTCGTGCGGCCGCACAACGCGGAGACACCGCGGCCGCAACTAAAGACACTGCGGCCGTCTTACATGCCCGCTCTTTGCCACATGACTCCTTTTCACCACCTTCGCGTCACAGTTTCAATTCTCGGCTTTACACAATGGCGACACCCGACAGTGATAACGCTCAGATTCGGCTGGCTTGCAACTCGTGTAGGACGCGCAAGCGCAAATGCGATAAGGCGCTGCCGCAGTGCTCACAGTGCGCCCAGTAAGCTCAAGCTGTCGAGATGGCTCTGCCTGTCCCTGCCGGAGCTGTACTCACAGTCTGATAGGAGAAGATTGTTATGTAATTACTCGAGACCTGATCCTCACACACCAACTTCAGAGTCCGACCGGATGTGGTACATTCACTCTGTTGATGAAGAGCAGGCAGATGTGCAAACGATAGACTATCCGACAGTGCTATTTCTTGACCCAACCATCCTGCAGCATGGCCAGATCGACATGTCGCGTGCCGCTCTCGTCGTCCCTCAACACATGTTGCACCTACTGGGCAACATGGACAAGATACACTTGATCGCATCTTCTTACTTTGGGAACATGCACAAATGGATGCCCTTCATCTCTAAGAAGCGTTTCTATGGATCACACTTGCGGCCTTCATTCCAAACTCAACCAGACGTTGTGCTGCTTCTCCTTGCGTTGAAGCTAATAACAACACCTCCACCGCCAAGACCACGGAATATCCGGACTCCATTATACCATGCTGTCAGGCATTTCCACCTTGATGTCGAAAGCTCCAGTGCTTTGTCCACACCTGTATTGCAAGCAGGGATACTACTTGCTCTCTATGAAATCTTACATGCAATCTATCCAGCAGCATACCAGTCCATTGGCACATGTGCTCGTTATGCTCACGCTCTTGGTATCAATGTTAGCAAATCATTGAATACAAGGAAAATACTCACGCTGGTTGAGGTTGAAGAGAGACGAAGGGTATGGTGGGCAATTGTCATTTTAGATCGGTTCGTACCCAGCCTCTTTTGATTGACATCGATGTAGCATTGATGCGATTGAAGCTTTATGAGTATTGGCTGCCCTGGTAGACCATTTGCAACTGCAGACCCTGCATTAGACGATCTTCTGCCAGCCGACGACGTGGCATGGGATCAAGGTGTAAGTCGCATTGTCTTTTGTAACCTTCTGCAAATCTCATAATTGGTAGGCATTATCATCCGATGAGTCCATTGCGCTGTCATCAGCAACGAATATTCACATGAGTAAATTTGCGCTTTTGTGTCAAGCTGCAAGGCTACTAGGCCAAGTTCTCTCCTATGTGTCAGTAGATTCCGGAATGAATGACGATATCTGCATACAATTAGAACGAACTCTGCAGTCTATGCTTGCTGCTGCGCTTGATGTAGATCCCCCAGACAATGACCAGATAAGTTTCATCTACAGGTGGGTTTCTTTCACGGGGAATATATATCTCTTCTGATCTTCAGACCAGTGCTCTCCTCGCCTTGCACATACCTGCGCTTAATTCTCACGCCCGTATTGGCAATACACCCGCCCACCAGCGTGCAAATGCTGCGGTACAGTACATATCCGAGAGGATCAGTGTCAACATGATCGAGCGTCAGTGTCTTGTGGAGCGTAACCCTGAAGACATGTCACCATGGGGTCTATACTTCTCCTACCATATTTGCCGCCTCCATATGCCTTTTCGTCGAACCTCTCCAACCTCGGCAGAGATTGTCAAGAATCTACGAGAAACATTCGTCACCATTGATGGCAGGTGGGGCATCGCAGGTGAGCTCTTATACAAACCTTGTGTTGCAGAGCCTCATACCAATGCAGGTGTTTATCTCGAACTCCTTGAGGCTCAAGAGGCCATGAGTAACTATTAGAGGCCGAAGCTCTACATGAGTGGTTAAATAGATGGGATGCAGACATGTATGATAATATCAAAAAAAAACAATATCCGCCAATTTTGGGATGAAGGTGAGTTTTGCGCCATGGAGAGAATCATCGGCTAGATTCGTAAGATTCGCGTATGCTCGGAAGCCGACATATCTTGTATTACAAATACGTATTCTTACAGGATCTCACTCAACGTAGCAGACATTAAGCAGAAAACAGGCTCTAAACCAACAAGTGCAGCAGCTCGCTAATCATATGTAAGCACTTGGACTATTATAAACCCAAAACCCCAACCTACTATAGAGGCACTAATACAGTTCCCTTTGAAAAAACATATAAGACCTTACTATGAAGTGCTTCTTCCACTCACATGAATTCTTCCACAGCCCAATCTCCTACAATGTCATCTTTTAAGCCCTTCAAAGTTGGGATCCTCATCGGCAGCACGCGCGTTGCCCGGATCGGCCCCCAAGTAGCAAAGTTTCTGCTCGACATTCTCAACGATGCGGGTACCAAACAGTACTCAAAGTCGCAGTCACATATCGCCCTTGAGATCATTGATATCAAAGACTTCAACCTGCCCATGTTCAACGAACCTGGGCTTATGAATCGCATCACACGCACCGAGGACTACTTTCACGCACACACGCGCGCCTGGTCCGCGCACATCTCCACGTTCGACGCCTTCATCTTCTTGTCTGCACAGAGGAATTGGGGTATTCCTGCTGAACTGAAAAACGCCATTGATTATCTGTTCCATGAGTGGAAAGGCAAGCCATTAATGATTGTCTCGTATGGTGGCCACGGCGGCGTGCAAGCTGCGGAGCAGATCAAGATTGTGACAGGCGCGATGGGCATGAGAGTTGTGGATAATATGGTCAATATGAAGTTTCCGAGCAAAGCCTATCTAGATAGAGGGCTCTTGGGAGAGGATATGGAGTTGGATGCAAGGAGTGATGGGGGGATCTGGGCAGAATATCGAGCTGACATTGCACATGTGTTTTGGGATGATATGGTGGAGAAGATGCTTTTCACAGACGAAGAGGAAGTATGAAATATAGTGTCCTTAAATGATCTAGTATTATAAGTGGTTCAGGTATTATAACTATTGATTTACAAGGTTCCCTAGATATGTTTAGGTATAATCCTAAGGCGTAGGTATATACGAAGTACGGAATCATAGATAGGAGTCAAATTAAGTTTATTAGTAGGCTATTAGTTTATAGTCCGCTACTTCGAATGCCCTTAATTACTACTCTTAGAAAGTTATTCAAATTTTCTCTAAGACGGCTAATAATTTAAGTCGCTGTATATACTTTGTTACTTAAGACTCTCAGCCTCTGTTGTAAACCTGTAAAACACTGAGCTCTCTCCTCTATCTGCTCGGGTGCTGTGGACGCGACATTTGGCCCTAATTTGGCAAGCGTTACGAATTGTGCTAGCATCTCTTCCGCATTCAGGCACTCTTTCCGTACATGGAATTTCCATGAAGGTTGTTCTTCAGCGCTGAAAATAGAAAAATCACCTAACCTGAATCCTGAGACCAGGTCCGCTGGCCCATCCGAGAGGCCGCCGTTTCCACCCTGTTCATATTCTGCGTTTAGAATAGTGTTCGATCCCACTTCCAGAAGAGTGACGACCTGATACATTATTGTGATGAAGAGAAACATATAGCGTTCGCTTCTCGTCTCTTGTTGGTACTGTGCGATGCTACGGACTTCGCTGCTTACTGAACGGACTGTGCTGATGATGAGATCAAGGACTTTCAACTCTGAAAGCAAATAGTTTTCTAAGGTAATGATTATGTTAGCCAAAGCGAGGATACATCTGCTGTCTAACTTTGGCTTCACCCGCTGCCCTTCGCTAGGCTCTTGAGCTGCAGGCCGAGGGGCAGGCTGGGACGCAGACTCGGGCATTCTGGCGTTGATTGAACTAACGTTCGCCGATGCCCACATCGGTGGAGGATGTGTTTGCGATGGAGTAAAAGGTTGAACTGAGTTAGTGGTGCGTGGCGACAAAGGTGCTGGAGTGGTTGGATCCCCAATTACATCAATGTCAAAGCTGGGTAGACGGCTTTCAGATACGGAGGTGGCAGAGGAAATTTCACTTTCGCCAGTACCTGAAGCACCACCCGAAACGGTCCCCGCCGTATCGTTCATGTTGTTGAATACCTGTGGCGACCAATCTTGTGATGGTTGATCACGGGAGCTTGGAACATGTCGCCGTGGTGACTGTAGATTACGTACGGCCCTTCGGTTGTTCTCGCGTTCCTCATGGGCATCCTCGTCTAGGACTTGAATCGAATTCGAACGAGAGCGAGCAGTCCCATTAGGAATCATATTGGCTGTTTGCGCTTTTTTACGTTGAACTCGAACACCTTGAACCTTGCCAACCCTAGACTCGACATAAACGCATTCAATGCGAAGGCCAGTGCAACGAGTACAGCCAGACTTCTCTCCGCTACATTTGATCTAAAGAGCTATCAACTAGGGAGCTTTACCGAAAGGATAGAGTCTGACCTTTGCGGCGTTGCACTGATTGCATGCTGCTCTGAGCCTCGGTGGCTTGGGCTGGTGGCTGTTTGCATCGTTAATCCAAGGAAGCATGTCTAGCACTGTATATTAAAGAGCAACTAACCTTCTGGACACTTGCTCTGTTCCCGCCATGGTTATGGTTATGGTTGCACGACAAGGGCTCTTGCTCGTGCAGATAAAAGATCCAAAAGGGTGAGAATTTTGGCAAAGCAATAAATCACCAGACACATATATAGACAGTGAAGATGAGCGTCTTGGGGTTCTCAGAATAAGTGACACGCATTTCCCTCATCCCGAGTATCACAGCAGGGTGATTGCTGGGGTGAGAGTTAGAGTGGAGAGGTCTCTCAGTAACGCGATCGGGACATTGGCATAAGACAGGGGGACTTCCTAATGCAGTCATTCCGTCGTCCTGAAGGTAATTGAAGCCCTTCGAAGCTTGGTAGCGGAGATGTCCTTTGCGGAAGTACGAAACCGTGTTCGACAAATAAATTGAGGAGAATGAATCCTTGTGCTGTATACCTAGCTATCTAGCGAACTATCGTATCCCATGGCATCCAATCACAGTATCTGGATGCGTGATCCATGTCAATGGATTTCTCACCCAGTGCGTCTCGTCCACAATGCTCAGTTGGTAATCCTTGAGTAAGTGCACTATCAATATTTTGATGGTTAGGTCCGCAACATATTTTCCGATACTTGCCTAGGACCGAAACCAAATCTCCAGTAATAGTTATCCTTCTGCTTTCTGAGAAATCTCGCGGGATTATACACCCGCCCGTCTTCTCCCCAAATGGGGTTATGAACATTGGGTTTATATGTGTCGATGTTGGTGGAGTACTCTATCCACAAATTAATGGGAGAGCGTGGAGGGTAAAAAGAAATAAAACAACGTGAGGCGTTAAATCAATCGTGATTGTATCTAAAGCCTTGCTCCCATATAGGTGGGAGCTTCACAGTCTATATACATGAGCTCGGCGCGAAGGAGAGGGCTCCTTCGGCCGAGTCCCAGCCACCTTCCCCCTATACTATCCCCACGCTTGCGATGGGATGGGCGATCCCAATATCGGTTGGACGAGGCTCCTATCAGAGCTCTCGTATGGGCGCGTGCGCATGGGTGATCTGTGTGAGGATTGTGGCTGACTGTACTCGAGCTCGAACGCCGAGGAACGGACAGTCGACGATAAGGTTCGTACCAGATGGGACCATAAAATACCCAATACGCCTAGTAGTCATGGGGGACTGCGAGACGGTAAATGGTGCGAGAGGTCTGAGACGACCAGATTCCAAAACTGAGGCGGCAAGAAGCGCGGATGGATTGACGAGATATTGCAACATTCCATCACGACCAGATCCGATCGCCAAAGAAATTTCATAAAAACAGAAGGTCCCAAGATATAGACGTCAAGATTGGCGAAGAGCATTTCGTCCAGAGTTTGTAGGAGTTCGTCAGGGCTCATTCGACCCTGTTCCACCGCTTCGTACATGTCAACAATTGGCTTCTTCTGACACGATAGACGGTATGACTCGCGCGCTGTTTGATTGAACTTTGCCCACCTTTTTTTGAAATCATGGAGTTTTCTGTTCGTCTCGCTTGGTAGGAGGCGCGCCCAGGAGAACCTCGTTATAACTCCCTGTATGATGCGAGTCCATATCATTTCGCGAATATTGGCCAAACTCTTTAGCTCTTCAATCATCTGCGGGGTGAGATTTTCATACAGAATATCTGCGACGACCCAGAATGGGAGAAATTTAAGGTCTTCTACAGGATGGAGTCGTTTTTCGCACAGGCTCCCACCAAATTCTAGTTTGCGAATATAGTTTTCCGTTATTTCTGTGATATGTGGTATATGCGAAACCGTGCACATGTGCGAGAAGTGAGTAGCAGTGGATTCTCGAACTCGTGGCCGGTTTTCTCCGCTGATTAAACCAACACATTTGCCCAGAAGCTCTTCCATGAGCCATCCAGAATTATTCCCGGCAGCCTTGGAATGTTTGTCCAAATCTGCAAAAGCAGCTTTTACTTGCACAGGATCCGTCAACACACTGACGACAATCAGTGTTTTTCCTCTTTAACTATCGCTCTGAAATTTTGTTACATTTCAGGATTTATTCCATTCCATATTCAGTACATCGCCCCATGTTTTTGTCCCCATCTTTTGCCATTTCCTTCGCCCTGAAGGAATTTCGCAACGTCTCCTTGGCCATTTGGCCACACATAGGGACAGGTAGGAACGTCGATTCCTCTATGGACGGACCGTATACGGTGTATCCGAGTCAAATAAGTCTATCCAAGGTCAGAAAAGATGCAGGCGAATTGGCGAAGTGTTGTTTAATGAGGGACTTCACGTTAATAATCCATGAGAGAGCGGAGCTGTATCCAAATGAGCACCAGCAATACAGCGAGAATGCAAATGCGAGCATGGCCAGGCATGTTGGTGAAAGCACTGGAAGATGAGAGAAAGTACTGCTCACGGAATTCATTGTCAAGCTTAACACAAGCAATAAATTCGAAAATATCGGTGATAAAGAGGCGACCTTGGAATGACGGCATTACACGAGAACATAACATACGAGACACTGGTTACTATAAGCAAGACTACTTCATAAATACTCCATGTTAACTCCCCTGCAACTAGTGCCGGGGACCGAGACTACTTCTACAGGTGACCGTATGTCGGACCTCTTTCCAAAACGATCCTCACTGCTGGTCGATCAAGCATTCTCTTGACCCATGCATCTATTTCCGGCCAGTCATGAACATTGACGCCAAGGAAAATAAACATCCAAGGCATTGCAAATGGAAAGTATGATATGTCGGCAACGGTGGGCCTGTCGGGAAGTGCTATGAAGTTTTGACCAGGGATCGATAAGCGTGCTTCCAGTGTGTCCCATTGCTTGATGACATTTTCGTGGAGTCTGCTCCGTAAGACTTAGCCTTTTGTAGTTCTATTGACGCTCTTTTCCGTTGAGAGATGGTACGTGCTTGCCAACTGCCTGCATTGGTGGATCGGGACTCTGACGATTAGGAAACCCTTTTAGGAAATATAAGCAATACTTTGCCGTGGCACTGCATGGCTTAACGACTGCTCTCTAGGAACTGGACTAAAAAAGGGAAAGATGAATACAACGCTTACCCCAAACCAGCAGTCTGATATGCCGTCCATGAAGGGATTGCTCCTTTCTCTTGTGCATTCCTTCCGTTCCATGTTCCGTCCGCATCGAAACGCCCAGCGGGGTATTGAAGGCAAGCTGTGCTTTCGAACACAATAACCCCTTTTTGCACTGTGGGATCCCAATCCTTTAATGCTGGTACATATCGCTCAGGATGGATTTTGTAGTACCATTCGTTCTTGGTGTCAATAACTGAAATGGTGTAAGGGCATTGAAGCTCCTCCGCCAGTATCAATGGTTTCATATAATTGGTTTGATCCGCTTTAAGCAATTTAGTCAAATCACGAGTAAACGTTCTATTTTCCAAGATGAAGTGGCTACGTACCTTTAATGATGTAAAGTATAACGCGGCCATCGTAGACAACATTACCCACGACAATCTCGCCATTTGCCTTGATCTCTGTCTGGAAGGTTACAGTCATACTGGACCTTGCTACGTGGATCTTACTAAACTAGTATTACTTGACTGGGAATCGGTCGCATACACGCACAAGGTCAAAGTCGGGTCCCGATATACGCATAAGCCAACTTATCCACAAAGCTACTGGATCCGGGTCGGAACCCGCTCATCCGCTTATACAGTGACTCAGAACCACATCTAGCCTGCTTTAAGCCTTTAAATTTGACTAGGACTTGGAATATGTTGTTTATGCAAGCATATGGCGCATCTGCTAAAGTTTCCACACCCTCGTAGCATAGGTGTGTTTCGCTGGATCAGCTGCTTAAAATCGTCTCGGCATATCAAACGAGCTTGAAGTATTTGGGGTATTGACCTAGTCTAATACATCCATGCGAAGTATTTTATCATCATTAATCAGGGTAAAGGAATATTATAGCTCCCTTTATATAGGACTTGATATAACTATCTACTATGCATACTAAAGTTAGGGAACTATTACATGACGTACACATAACATAGGGCTGACATTACGGCTATTGACCTTGGAAGTATCAGCATAGGCTGTACATAATTCGATATTTATTTTCCATCGAGATCATAATAGCCTTTATGAAAAAAGTCTTTGCTTTTAGGACATTTTCTAAAGCTTCTTGTTAAAGTTGACGGTAGCAAAGAGGTTTTTATTTCTCGAAAAGTGACAAGACTTGGATTTTTTAAGCGCTGACATCAGGGGTTTATCCTTATGGTAACGGACAGTGCACAGCCAAGGGGTGTACCACAGCGCTAAAGTAGCTGCATACGGAGTGCTATTAAAGAGAAATCGCTCTATTCCATCAGAAGTCCTTGGCGTTTGCTGAAGATTCACTTTCATTTACAATACTCTATTAAGCAGGTCAATTTCTAATGCTCTCATAGTGCCTCTGGCTATTATTTCAAACCGCAATAGACTTTGGATAACAGCCGTGTCGTTAGAGCCAAAGTGACAATGTACGAAGGAGGGTGCGGCCGTAGTAGGGGTCCTGGTTGAATCAGTGCCTGCGTGCGGCGGCGTCGCGTGACGGAACGGTGGATCCGCACTAAATGTTCTCATACATAGGTACTAACTACACTTAACTATCTCGCATCATAGCGCTGCATCCTTGAATAAGGTCATACGGCAACATAGGCGTTTTAAGTGGCTGACACATCAAGCGAGCAACTTGATGTATTTTTGTAATTTGTGCGTTTAGATGATCAGATAGACTCAACTCTAACTAGACATATTCATGATATATTAGAGCCCATGATGGTAGTGTGCACGTATGCTTTGCCTGACATGAAGAACAACATTAAACTGTATGTGAGTACGCATTCAAAGTCTCGTCCCGATCAAGTCTGCCAAGGCCCTCTGATAATTTCGATAACAAAAGCTTGTTGAATTCTGAAGGGTGATTGGCAACCCTACTCGGGGATAACTCGGTCACAGCTATTATCCCTTAACAGATCCTTGAATTATATACGGGTAGCTAAATTATATATGGCAGTAATGCTGCCATTTGAACTGTACACTCAGCCAAGGATTTTTGTCTCGCGGTGGTATGTCTCTGCCTCTTGCGGTCTGATGCCAGTTTTTCTAGTCTCGGCCAATAATCATGTCCTCGCCCGTATCGTCCAGCCATTCAGACATACTTAAGAGCCCCTCTGCAACATCTCACGCAGACGCGAAACCTCATACTACGGTACAAGGCATAAGTAGTGTAGGTCAGGGGTATCCTGGCAGGCCGGAAATGAACAAGCTATACTCAATTGAGATGGAACTGTATTTTTGATATAATTGGATAATATCGTTACTCAGCTCAGTTCACCACTTTGTATGGCCACCCTTAGCATCTATTACGTCCTGGCACCTCTCCTTCATAGTATTTAGTAGGTAACTAAGGTATCCAGAGATATCGATGGGTTTGGCGCTTGCGAGGAGTAGAAGGAGGAGTAGTCATTAAGATCAGATTGATCAGATTGATTAGGTGAAAGCAGAACCTGATTGTGGGTAGGTTGTGTGAGAGAAGGCTGGTGTAGGTGAAGGAGTCAAAAACGCGTCAAAAAACGCGATGCAGCGTGCACTGATTCCATACAAAATTACTATGGAATAGGATGTTTTGATCATATTACAGCTGTTTCGAATTCCGGCACTAGTACTGTCAGGGGCACCCCTGACCTACACTACTTATGCCTTGTACCATAGTAAGCACATCTTGGGCACTTCATCGCTCTATTCAGCCCTCAAAAAGCCATTTCAAGGCCGGTCCCGGGAATTGGTCCGCGCGAAAGATGACGACGACGACCACTACAATTTCACTAGCGGCCCTCAGCGTGGTTGCGAGAATACCAAATAGCTTGGTTCGAAATGAGGCAGAGAGTCAATGAGTTGCAGAACTGTCGTGGCCAGCTATGAAACTTTGATGTAGCATAAGGCGGCAAAGGGATTAACTTCCAAGCTTTGGCACAGTTGAAAAAGAGCGAGAGGAAACTTCGCTGAGGTCGTAGTAGTTGACCACGGAGCGACAACAATGGCTGGTGATCCGATATCTACACGACTAAGTGTCTGTGTATAATAGTATCTACTGTAGCGCTTCAAAATACATGGCGTCGTTGTATTCGTTTGGCACCACCAGGCAATTCGATGACCGTTGACCCGAGTTTGGTACTTGGTTGTATATCTTGATACCTACCTATGTATCATTTTGCTGCTCTGACACATGTCCACGGGTAGGTAGGTATGACGGGGCCAATCCGTCTCGGCCATCTCACCGCCCTTGCGCTCGCCTCCTACGAACGCTAATTAATCGACACATGCTCTGCTTGGCTCAACTTGAAGATTAATATCTACGGCGCAAACCATCTGCCAATTAACTATGACCGAAGCAGGTGGCGCGCGGAAATGGCACTCGTTTTAGGCCTCTCCTCCACCACTCACAGCTTTGCAAAGAAAACACGGATGATCGCTCTAGCTTCTACGTCTTTGATTGGTCTTTATTGTTTTTGTCCAAGAATGCGCTGTTCGCATGTCGGTTGTTGCACTATTAGTTCCACGACACTACGGCTCAATCTTGATGCATGATGACCTGGACAAAGTCCAAATTGTTTTCTGACTTGAAGTCAAATTGATTTCACTCACATCGACAGCCTCGCTTTGGTTACTATACTGCCCTTTTATCAACATATCATACCACATTTTCCAAAAGAAGAGGGCCGACAAAAGTTAGGCTAGTTATAGTTACTGTCATGCCCGCAATACTTCTGGCTTTGCTCCTGGCAAGCACAGTTGCGGCTGATGTTACGACCTCAATATGGCTTCCCGGCGCCGCGAATGCGAATCAAACTCTCCTGGGTTCAGTCGTACAACAAAACGGTGAAAATACTATAATGGCACTCGCGTTTCAGAGCTCACCAATTGCTCCCGGTTTCTATCAAAGTGCACCCGAACGTGTCACCGTTGCAGGCACCACCCGAGTTGCGTATAGTGTTTCCGCCAGCGATTCAGCAGCCAATAACTCGGTAGTATCAGTCACCATTGCACTTGAATGTAATCGAGCAAGTGGAGGAGCAAGTGCGGTGCCAACCTGCACTGTATCTACGAAGGGTGCAGCGCAGGGTCTCAGCGCAGTTTGCAAAGGGCTCACTGTCTCGTCTCTACCAGAATACTGCACCAATTCTGATGCACAGACATTCGATCAGACTATGACGTTGAATGGAGAGTCCCAATACATGATGAACAATTTCGACCTCATCATCACGGCGGGGACAGAAAACTTGAGCCATTCTGCTGCTGTGACACCACAGCCACTCAGCGCCTCGACCACTAGTACCGGTGGTGCATCAGGGACTAACAATGGTCCTGCCGTTTTGAAAACATCTTATGGAGCTTCAGGAACCTCTGTGCAGGCAACGGGCGCTGCGTTTTCAATGAAGACGATGTCACCCGCGTTAGCAGGTTTGGGAGCTGTTGCGGCTGCATTAATCGTGTGAACACGTCACATTACACCAAGCCATACACTCGGCCAAGCTTAGGATAACGAGCCGATTTATATTAGGTATGCGAAAAGATTACTTTGGAATTTGTCAATATATGATCTCTGTGTCAAAGGCATGTTTCTAATTTGATATGAAATGATTTACTGCCTACAGTCTGGACACTCACACCATAATATACTCTACTTCTTCTCCCTCGACTATCTTTCTCTACACGATCACGATATGTATGTCCCTCGCAATCGTCGCGCTCGCAAGTCCATTGCCTAGTAATATTACCTTCTTGCAACACATAACACCCTTTTTCGTACTCATGAAGGCACCGTGAATCGATTGAAAAATACGCACTGTCAAGCTGGATCGCCATCATCGCCATCTATTTGTATTTCGAAGCAGTCAAGATTTCGATTGCAATCTATTAGTCTGCGATTCAATATGCTCGAAATTAATTTCGGTGGTGGATGGGTTAGCCAGCGCACAGTGAGGGTATGTATGAGAGTTCTAAGTTCTGTTTCACCAAGTGGGTCGAAGTATTTTGGAAGTGACATTTTGACCCGATTGTTGAGAATTAGTATGCTGATTGAAACAAGAAGATTGAAAAATGTTTGAGTCTATGTGACTTTCAAGTCTTAGATGCTGTCTTTGTTAATTGAATTCAGAGCAAACGGAACTGTGTAGCACGATACAATCAACACAAGGATTCATTGACAGCCGCGAACGCCTTTGCTAAAGAAGGTTGCTGTTGTCTTATCATTGGTCTTGAGGATAGTATTTTTGTCACAGACATGCTACCACTAACCTTCTTTCCTTATACTCGGGCCCAACGGTCACTTCGTAAAAGGTCTTCGTTGGGCCCGAGTAATCTGTGAAATTATGTAAATTGTTTTGCATAGTTAGTTATCGCCTAAGCAGAATCATACAACCCAGGATAGAAGAAAGTTCCGCGATATGTTTGCAGAGGATAGCTGTTGGTTCCACAAAGGATTGGGCAACGCCCATCTCACAGTGATGGTTGCAACGATATGCAAAAGTGAGTCAATAGGCGTGTATTCTTCTTCTGTGGTGTTGAGGCTGCGAACGCGATAGTATCGCGTCTACTGCCCCTGCGCTAGTCCCCATGTGGACTAGCGCGCAAGATCACTACTCAACTCCATGTACAAAGGAAAAAGAGCGCGGGTTCGATTCCAACAATAGCAATACTGAATCCACTCTACCGTTGACACCAGCAACTAGCTCCTTTTTTAGGAGAAATTAGAAATTGGAGATTGGCACACTATAGTACACCTCAACTATGTAACCATTAATTAGGTCGTCACTGCGCATACATGATTCGTCACAACTAATTACTAGGTAGGTAGTTAGTTAAACAGTGTGGCCCTTCCAAGGTTCGCAAAATTCTCACAACATCCTTAATTACTGCCTGCGCTAAAATGATAAGCTAGACCGATATCCACAGTTCTTTTGCCAAAGACATAATAACTTGAACATATCTAGCTTTGCTTTACGATGGACTCTACAGGTTCTAACGCGCCCGATCCGTCGCAAAGGCGGCCGCCTCGCGATGGAGACCAACCCCGAGCAAAACGCGCTAAATACACCACTGCAGCCTGGTATGTGGCACCAAGACTACGCAAGATGATTTCTAAGGTTTCTCAGTAATGAATGTAAAAGATGTAAAGTCAGATGTATCCGGATGGTCGAGAATCAGGACTGTCAGCGCTGTTCAGCCATGAAAGTTACTTGCATTGTTATACCATCCGCTGCGCAATCTGCGAAAGAGGCCAAGGAGGGAAAGAAGAAACGAACATTCCGCGAGTGTGCATGCCACTGGCTAAGGGATGACTTTTACTGATTGGCTATAGGTCGCGTCAAAATAGACTGAGTGATGAAATCAGTAGCTTGCGGCAACAGGTTGCTGCTCTGACAGCATCAGTTTCGACTCTAATTGAGCAACAGTCAAAGGCATCATTACCACTGACACAAAACGCCGAGCCCAGTTCTTCCTTGACAAGTCCAGTGGCCTCATCCATGGCCCACCGCCCCATCGCCCCTCAACACCCTCAACAACCTCAGTTTGTCGGACCGACTCGTTCAGACTACAGTTTCAATATTGCAGAAACATCACTCTCTCGTATGGGGATACCAACGCACGCGCCAGCATCAACGGGGCCTTCGTCAACAGCGTCCTCAAGAGCGTCTTCACCTGACGAGAGCAGAGACGATCCAGCTCTCGTTGAAGGTGACATTCTCCTTCACTATTCTTGCAACGACATTATACGTTTACTTGATATTTATGAAGAGGAAATTGCATGTGTGCACCCGATTATTGAGACTAGAGATTTGATTAGAGATGCGCCCAAAATCCTTGATTTTGTCAAAAGCCCAGAACAGTCATCTGCAACAGGATCACTATTCGGATGGAAAGATGCTCATATACTTAAAGTAGCCGTCGCTACCTCCTTGCTGCATGAAACACACGGCAAGAACGAAATGTCCAATAGACTTGTTGAATCTGTTGAGCGGGTCGTTGGCGTCGTCTCCTTAGCCAGCGAAGTAGAACTCAAAGACATCCAGATCATGGCTATGCTCGTAAGTTGCTTCTCATGCCTCTTACTTACGGTTCTAACAACTTTCTAGAGTCTATACTTTTGCCACACAGCGGAAGAATTATTCGCATGGCGTGCAATTGGACGCGCAGCGCGGCAAACGCTGGAAATGGGTTTACATCGGAAACAGAGTTTGTTCGATAATTTCAAGGACCACAACTTGCGCAGCATGGCTGTGCAAGTATTCTGGGTCGTTTATGAACTCGATCGCAGATGGAGTTTTGGCACAAGTTTGTCGTTCGCACTCGACGATCGAGATATAGACCCAGCACTGCCTGAACCAGGGAAGGAGCATCCCTACTTGAAGGCCATGGTCGCATATGCGAGATTGTGCTCTCGAGTTTGGGAAGCACTGCCCCCATATGGATCGCCACTACAGCTGATTGCCAAAGAGACGGAAGACTACCTGGACTTTATCACTCAAAATTGGCTGGAGTCAGTTCCACAAGAGCTTCACTTTAAACATCCACGTCTTGGACTCGCGCTCCGGACTCAACCGCGACAACTGCATCGACTACGTACTTTGCTTTATTTGCGTGGGAACTATCTCCGCACTCTTATTCACCGACACCATGTTTTAACTCCCGATCACATCAGGGAAAATCTCCCAAGTGCGAGACTCGTGGTCCATATCGCAAAAGACAGTATCCATGTTCTAGTACATCTGAACCAGACAAGCGATATATACATACGAGAGCAAAGCATCTATCACTACTATTTGCTGAGCGCCCTCGCTGTGGTTCTCCTTGCAGTTTGCCACGCACCACATGTATTTGCTGGGGACTGCAGAGACCAATTCATATCTGCCGTAGATCTGGTCAAGGGGTTTTCTCGCCATAGCACAGCCAGTCGTAGGCTTTGGAAGAGCCTTCGTGGCCTTCTTCCTGTCATAAAATCTCTTGAACGTCGCTCATCCAATGGATCTCATGACAGCCAAATAGCCGAAAAGCCATTGGATGAAGTACATGGAACCTTGGAACAGCGATGGCAGACGCTGCCGGGAGAAGCTTTTCCCCTGGACATGTCAAACCTATGGGCAAGCGGTGGATCAACGTTCGAGACTGACTTCAGCAATATAATGCCAGAGATATCTGATATGAGCAACGAGCTCATGGGTTTGTATGACGTTTTCGGCTCAGGAGCCGTAGATCAATCTCTTCATAATGGCCCTGCGGCTGGAAACCATGGCGAGCAAGGTTTTTCAGTGTGGGAGATTGGTGAAATCTCACGACATTTCCAAGGACTCATTTAAGAATCATGGCCTGTTTAGAGATCTTTCCTTCAATAAGAAAGTACCCGAGTCAGCGGAATAACCGATCTCCAAGGCCATGATCGAGCACATACAGAGTATTCCATATCTAACAATTCTGCTAGCCCAACGATCCATTTGGCAGTCAATAAAAGGGCTATGAAAGACCATGGTCCATGGTTAAATTTCCCAGATGTGGCGACCATATGTATTCTCGTGGAAAAGTTGTTCAAACGTACAGTGGGGGCTTAATGTGAAAGAGCTTCCGAGTCACAAGTTAAATATTCAGTGACACTACAAGGATTTAGGCAAATGCTGTTGAATTCCAATTCACCTGTCAAACAACCAGAAATGTTGCCGCTTCACAGCAATCACAACGCATCCACAAACGATGGGACCAGCAACCGTGATCCCACTACATAATACTGTGCGGAGGGTCTGCCATTTTCTACAGCATTACCTTCGCTATATCTACTCTCCAGCTACCACTCTCGCAAACTTTTATTGCTGAGCCAGGTAAATCGTTCTGCCACTTCGATGAACGACTTTGTGGACAATCAACTCCACCCGGTCGAAAGCTGCCTTATATGCAGTGACTCCTTTAGCGCCGAACACTGCCCCGTTACGCTTCCTTGCAAACACATTTTTGGCTATTCCTGTATCAAAAGATGGTTTCTTGATGGGCGTGGGAACAACAATGCATGTCCGCATTGTAGGCATGTTGTAATTGAGAAGCAAGATCCTCGGCCAACGTTCAATGTTGCTTCCATATGGCGAGCACTGTCTGAGCAGCCGCCAGAGCGTCTGCATAGGCTCATGCTGAAAATGTGGAGTGGCATTCGAAGTCTATGGAAACTTAGTCCAAGTGGAAAATTCACCATTACGCAACTCCTCGATCATGTCATTATACCAGCTCTCGTTCAAACGTCGAGCGCAGGTGGCGCAGATCGACCCCGGGAAAACGATCCTCTATTTGATTGTTACAGCCTTATTGCTGTATGTTGGGACTCATTGGGTCGACCGGATACCGCTGTGGGCATGGCAATCCCGCTCGTTCGTCTCGCGCGTTTGATGTCTAGTGCCAGCAGCATTTTCCCCATGTGGCTGACGACTGTTCCACGTATGAATAACCTGTGCTGGAAAGCGAACGCGTGTCTACGTATCAATCAACCAGAGATCACATGGGATATTATCATCGAAGCTGCAACCAGTATTAATGCCAAGGATAGGGAGCGATATTTCCCAATGCTACATTTCTACACTATACTCATATCACAAAGCATTTTGCACGACTCCTGCCCCAAAAAATTGCCCGTCCAGCGACACGAAATCATGAATCTAGTTGTGGACCGATGTTGCACTAAAATTGGCAAGCAGGTATGGACTGGAAAACCAAGCAACGAATTTAAAGATATACTTGTTGTAGCATATGAAGAGCTAAGTCGCTTACATGTGGAGAAGAAGAAGCCAAGCTTGAGGGGTCATGAAGAAGAAGAAATTTTAGTCAAAGGAATTTGGGCGCTGGCGGCTTGGTGTATTGGAACTGGCAAAGGAAATTGACAAGCTTCACATACGGGGATTGTACGAGTTGGAGTGAACAAGTACAGACTCGGACAAGGTACCCACGGTTTGATATCAAGCTTCAACTATTACTGTCTTAGTGGCCTCTATCTGCGCCAAGATTTGCTTTATGCATTGTTGCCTTCCTAGTAGAGCACATATCTACAACCTTGTCGGTCATTTATCTAGCACAATCAGATTTTATAAATCCCATCGGCAATCACAGTGTTTTCTTTTGGAAGTATAACGTTCAATTCTCTTGCTGTCTGTGCGGCGCGGCTCAAGCTGTCATGTGCGAGAGAGTGAATTGAAAAGGGGAGGTTCGAGCTTCAGCCTCTATAAAGATCTTATCCTGTGCAATTAAAGAATATATATATTGAACTAAATCATTAACTACCATTTATTTACTATACGATATTATACCGAACTTATCGCTACTAACGGCGAAACCCTACCCTTTACAATCCCTTTATATAAGTTAGCTTAGCTAATAGAGGTAATGCCTTGTAGTGATGTAGCCAGCTACTGCTTCGGCCGCGCTATTCTATTACCCGTTAAAAATATCTCGGTGAGCGCCTTCACGCCACGGAGAAGAAGTCGACATGCGCTGTATACCTAGATCTGGGCTGACCTGGGCTGACCTGTGACGAGAAAGATCTCAGTGGAAGATCTATACCAAGGCACTGCCTGCCTGAGAAGCGGTAAATTTTATGCAAACAGCTAAGGCATAATCATCTCGGCAGTAGAGTTACTAAAAAATTTACGGTTACTAGTGTCTAACACCTGTTGACTATCCTGGGATGCATGCAGCGACAAGACTGGTTCAAGGGAAGACTCATGGCTAGGTCCACCAGAAAGCTACGCAAGCAACACGAGACAGAGGCCAAGCAGCGTCATGTCAGCGGTAATGCATTGATCGAGGGGGGGGGGGGCTGTTGGATGACTTCTGTGTCGGCTAACCGCCTTTTGATTCATGCAATGACAAGACTGGGTTAAAGGAGGAGAATGGATAGGCTTTTAGACGAGCCACGCAAACAATATAAGGCAGACTCAACTGGGTGACAAGTTACGCTAATTGCGCCGGGAAGGTTGACACAGCCTTGGTCTATCTTGCATAGCTGGAAAATCCCTGCAAAGCAGAACAGTATGATGTTAGTTTATTCAGTGGCGATATTACAACGACGAAGGAGTTTGCATCAATATTCGTTCCTGCATACCAGGGAAATCTAAAACATGGTAGGGTAGAATCACCTTAGTAGCAATGTCGCAATGATCAGAGAGGTTAGGTATATGACGGCTGACGTGATGGCTGAGCGTCTTGAGACTGATGGAAAGGCGAGGAAGCTCCTTTCACGCTAATCAATCATACCGCCCAGAGGTGGTTATCATTGTGCGGGTCGTGGGCTGAGCCTTTTCAGCTCCCATCCTAGCGGCTCGATGTTTCATTATGCAAGGTGACAGTGTGATTCTGCCTTGCGACATCCCTCATATCTGCTTCAGCTTTCTGGTATCCATAATGCCGAGTGGTGGGCTGAGTATGTTACGAATCCCATTTTCATACCATCAAGTTGATGTTATGATCCACTGAGCCTTCGTTTGTTGGGGAGACATCTCGCATAAAGGCCATCCTATTTGCCATATGCTTCACTAGCTTTCAATCTATCTTCTAGTTGCAATTGACACCACTCATCTTGTATGTATTACTACTATATCTGCTCAGAGAACTTCACAGCATGGCTGTTCTCAGATCATTAGAAGAAAATTCTTCATCACAGGCAGCACAACTTCCAGCAAAATCCACTTTTGACTCAGACAGTCGCTCTGAACGCCACACATGTCCTCAGACTCTCATAAAAGGAGAAACCCCCAAAGACCCGCAAGCCTCAAGTCTCTTCACTGGAACACCCACACCGGAATTCAACTCCCGACAACAGCAGCCTTCAGGCTGTCTTCAACCAGACCCACCGATTGGAGGGGCTCTTTCCGGAGAGCTGCCAACGGTGGAGAATCTACTAATGGTTCCGTCAGCCTTGAGAAATCTATCCAATAGCCAGCCAACCGCGAACAGTCCATCTAGAGGCTTCCAACCTCCCAGTAGCTTTGCAAAGAACGCACTAGCAGAAGACCCAAGGATTTTAGTAGCAGAAGGTATTTCCAACACTTCAGGCATGAAGGACCTCACTGACAGCATATGCAGTAATCGGCATTACCACGTCCATATCCAAGTAGACGTTTCAGCAAATGGATCATTCAGTAATCATTATTGCAGATGATGAAGATGAACCTCCACTTAAGAGGCATAAGGTGAAGGTGGTTTCGCGCATCAACAGACTCATCAAGAATACCAAAGCAGAGCGAGTGAATGCAGAATGGGAAGCTAGGAACCAACTTCGGCGACGATGCAAGGGCTTGGTAGCTGCTCGAAGGTACATTTCGGATCATGACATAGATCCCGTGGTAATCGAACTTCGCTACACGGCTCTGTCGGCGATTCACGGCGTAATCACTGAGAAGGAAAGTGAAACAGCGGAATCGAAGGGGATATTCTACAACGCGTATAATGGTGGAATGTTCGATGCCCACTCCGAGGTCTTGTTGAATTGACATTCGTCACTGGGGAGTCAGCAAAAACCGTTGACGGAGGCCCGAAGGTACATCTTTGACCTTCTTCTATTGGACCCTTGCCAGGAACGGGTACAGCAAAATGACTGAAGTTTCTGGGCTCGCCAACAGCAGAAGAGGCGACTACCTCGGGCCCGGAAGCGGGAGGGAAACTGGGGCACCAAGACTTGTTTACTGAGCCTAGCAGCGGAACTCACCATTCTGTAACTACCTGCCAAGCGATGAAAGCCACGTATAGCGCCTGTCACTTCAACTATCCCAGAACTCGCCTCAGACACCCTCGCCCCCTGTGGTGCTATGATCACTCCCAAGATTGACGACGCCCAGCCCGAGAGCCGATTATGGATATCAGTCGACATTTGTCGAGAAATATGGAGAAACTGCCAATAAATGATTTCCTGCCTCTTATTACCTGGGCATATCTGACGAGGTCGCAATCGATGTATTTTGTTTGGTGCAAAGCTGCTCTGTAGCTTTCTACTCTCGGTCCCAGTCGTCTTGGCGGATCTATTACCCTTTGGATACGAAGGCTAGGAAACTACTCATAGGATTCTAAACTCCTGAGCCCGTACGTATCCTATGTCACTAGTCATATATTCTATGACTGAGGCAGTGCTGTGCGGGATTTTCACGGGTCACGGCATACAGTGCGTAAGGAGTCAGGTACAGGTATGTTATGCAATCTTGAGGGTTGAGAACCTTGGAAGTCTGCACGAGAAGGGCAGCATTAACGCCGAGGCAGTTTTGACGGCGAGAACGTCCGGGAGTATGGCGTGGCAGGGGTTGCCATAGAGCCGTTCTATAAGGGCAAGTCGAGAAACCTATATGAACCTCTTGATTTCCCCTTCTGCTATCATTTTCCAGTCTAGCCTTGTAGCAAGCAGCAAGCAGAGAATTTCTTGAATACTTTCAATCATCTCCACGCGCTCGAAATGGCAACTTTGTCCCCCATCTCATATACTTATGGGCCAACTAGCAGCAACTGATCACCGCGGAGGAGACGAGCTTGGAATTTTGAGGTAAGCTCTGAGATCGTGATGTTTGGCTGGTAGCGATAGTAACTAACTTGGAGTAGAGACCGGCACGGTCTACGACGGCAACCTTTCATTGAACAAGTGCTATATACCGCGGTACAGAATGGGGGCTTTGCAACGGAGGATCAGCGTCCGGAAAAAGTCGGCCTTCGAAGTTGGGGATGCGGCTGTAGAGAGAGGCGGCTCTCTTGATGATGATAATGGGTCAGCACCAAGCGATAACTCAGGCGGCAGTCTAGGTGAGTACGCTCACTACCCTCTGTCATGGAAACAGATGACCAGTTTTCTAACATAGCGTAAAACATCCAATTGTGCTACTGGGCGGTGACAACTCAGATCCTCGTGCCGAAAGAGCAGCAGCAGATGAGGGTCTTCTCGATAGCCCAGAGACTAACCACCGACTCGGCACGATGTTGATGACTTCCCGGAGTGCTTGCGGCTTACCGAACAAGAACCTTCATGCACCCTCGTACTTCTTCCTCTTCCCGTGCCTCGAGCGAGCCATTACACGACCACATAGGTATAGCAGACCACTGTACGGTCGAGGGGGTATCAGATGCATTGATGGAACACCACATAGGCAAATGGAGAGGCTGTTATCGAAAGCAGACATGAGGCGCAACGCCTTTATCTGAAGCAATTCATGTATTATACAATAAGTCGCACGTTTATTGGCATCCCTAGAAGCGCTAGTCTAAGGGAATGCTAACTTGTACATGGACATATCGGGAGTCGCGAGCGGAGAGACTGGGCGTTAGTTATTTGGCTGATAAAAGATTAGTTAGAAGCTAGTGGCATCTTCACTTGCTAGCCGCCGATACTGCTGCCTCCGAGCAATGCAGTTGGTGGCCTGATCTGCACTGTAAGGCAGATACTGCTGTTGCCTGAGGTGAATGAATTTGCTTACCAATGAATTACAGTATGATACGCATAAACACGGTCGATATGACAGCTGAAGGGCGTGCATGAGACACAGCTCAAGAAATAAGGGCGGTGCTGATTAGGCACTGCTACCTGCTTGACCCACTGATAAAGGATGCTTAGAGCGGATAGCAATTAAGAACTGATGAGGAATTGAGCACCTAGTCTAGGAGCCTGTACTATGCAACTAGAGATTCCTTGGGCGATGTGCATGTGACGATCCAGACGAAGCTACACCTGTCAAGAGGCTCATATTCAAAGCACAAATCCGCCATATTACACAGGCCCTGCTCAATCATTGTCCAAATATCTCCAGCTCCTCATCTTGGCCCAGTCTCCAACGTTAGTATTGCTGTCTCGGTATGGCTACTTCTACCATTTCAAACAAGCTTATTATATGTAACTACATTATCAACCACGATTGCTCGGCCCTCCCAGTAGCTCAAGGACACCGCACTTAGGTTATCAGAATGGACGACGGTCGCGCGAGAAAGGAAGCTCAGGACCGCGCCGCTAGAAACGCAGTCACTGCGGGCTTGACAGACCAGAAAACTATGAATCAATTGTCATCTTCTGGAAGAGGCCAAGGACAAGAGAGCAGAAGCTAAGGCGAAGCGCGAGGAGGCTGCAAAGGTAAAGGCTCATGAAGAAGCGAGTAGGAAAGGCAGTAGCAGTGGATAAGGTAGAAATTGGCGAGGGCAAGAGAGCCAATATTGTGATAGTGGATACAAATAGTCTTTATTAAGAGTCAACAGCAGCATGTACCAAGAGACTAAGTGGAAATGACGATTCAATATGATGGCCCGTCGGTATTCTCGTTTACCATGGGAGACTCAAATGCCCTTCGCAGTTGATCGTCGTACACGTCCTTATCCTTGATCTTCGCTGCTATAATTTCAAGTCCATCAACACTCCAATAAGGAGCCAGGGCTCTTTCAAACTCCGCCATGCCCTTGTCATCTAACTCTGTGAAAATCGGCTGAATATGCTGGAGAAATATGTTATACAGTCCTTTAGGATTGTTCAAGACGTAAAAGTACCAGAAGTTTCCGGTTTTCCAACCTCTTCTCATGGTGCGTGTTCGATATAAGTCATCGCCATTTATGCGAGGAAACAATCTTTCTTCGGTTTCGAAAGCATCAACGAACTCTCCATGTACACTGCTATAGGCCTCGAGGTGTTCGCCCTTGGGAAGTTGGTCCACCCCTCGGCCAGTCAACCAACTTGGTGGGTGTAGCATCTCGAGTGGCCTTGAGCACGCCCACTCGAGATCAATTAAACATTTGACATGCCAGTCGTTATCGACGAATATGTTACTCTGGTGAAGGTCTGTGAGTGTAAGAACAAAGGGCCCATGTCGAAGATCGCGATTTGCGAAGTGAGGGATAAGGGCTCGCATAGCAGTCAAAGCCGACAGCTGTGCTTGGCCATCAAACTTTTCAAGTATAGAGTTAGGCTGGTTCCGTATCCGACTGTCATGGCATAGGATCTGAAAGCGAACCGTGGATACTTCACTTTAGGTCACATACGCTCCTGCCGTCGGGAAGCCCAAAACCCCACAAGCAAGGGATCGGAACAGTAGGACAATTTTCTCGAATCCAGATGAAGGTAGCAGCTTCAGAACGTATCTTCTCTTCCGCATTGCCAGGGTGTTGTAATTCTCCCACCTTGTATGGCAGAGGAAACCTGATGATCACCTGTTTGCTGTGGGATTTGGCCCTGTGGACGCGGGCTGGTATGCAAACATTGAAGCTTCCAGCCATCCAATCTTTGACCTCTCTATTTGACACGTCTGTCTCTTACTTAATCCCAGATGGTACGACACAATAGCTTCGATCTCGCTGCGATGTTTCCAGAGGTAGACATAGTACTCGAATCGTTTTTGAGGGTACGCTAAGGCCTGGAGCATGTTATCGTCATCGTCCAGGGCTGATTTTAATGTGACCTCCCCTTGAAGAAGTGGAAGCGTTTTCGACATCGTTGAGGTTTGGGTGCGTTGATTCGCTTCGAGCAGAGATTCTGAATTCGAGAAAAGAAAGATGGAAATGTTTCAAGGTACTTTCGCAATTCAGATTCCAAGCCAGAACCCTGAAGCCTAAGGTAGATAGCGTGTGTGTGACTAAGCATATAATAGGGCTACGCTATATCAACGCGCGCAACCCTAATCTTATAGGCTTAATTAGAATTTAGGTATTATGACGAGTTGTTGGGTCCAAACAGGGGATGGGTTGAATCAACTTCGTTGCAACGATTTCGTGTGGAGTGGATTGATTGATATATCATATATTGGTGGGTTCTGCGCGTTGTATTGTGCTTAGTAACGCACACGCTAACTACATAACGTAATCAATCAGGTTATGCACGCTATCACATAATGCACAAAAATTAGTTAACTATATTACTAATATATTTTTAAAGCTATAAAGCGCTATATAAATAGTACTAAGTGTTGGTGGAGTACTCTATCCACAAATTAATGGGAGAGCGGGGTGAAAAAGGAAATAAAACAGTGTGAGGCGTTAAATTAATAATGATTGTATTTAATATACACGAGCTTGGCGCGAAGGAGTGGGCTCCTTTAGCTAAGTCCTAGCTACCTTCCCTCTATACTATCCCTATGCTTGCGATGGGATGGGCGATTCTAATATCAGTTGGATGAGGCTCAGGCGTGTGCGCAGGGGCGAGCTAGGTGAGGAATCAGGATTGTGGCTGACTATACTTAAGCTTAAACGCTAAGGAACGGATATGTTATGGACTAGCCTAGCATACAGCAGTAAGCTGGTGCGCGAAGAGAATTGTCTTTCTTAGAGAGCAGGAAGACAAGAGCGGGGAGAAGGCCTATATATACCCCTAATAAGCTCCTAGGCAAAGCCTAGCCTATTACAGGACACTAAGTATATATATATAATTTTTTAGTAGTTAGTTAGTTAGTTAGTTATAGTTATTAATTATATATAAATTAATTTTATAAGCTTAGATTATATAAGAAACCTTTAAAGTAACTTAAATAGTTAGCTATATTAAGCGGTTAAATAAATAGGTTCTTTAATACTAACTAGTACTAGTTAGTTATTATTTTTATTAGTTAGTAATAAAAGCATCTAAATTCACCCTAATACTAAAAGACTTAGTTAACACTACTCTGTATTTATACACGAATTATTAAATTAATTATAACCCTTTGATTACTAATACTGTTAGGATTTAAACCAACGCTTTTCCTCGATAGTTCAGTAGGGAGTTCTGCGCGCTAGGCTACTTGTAGACTAGCACCAGGGGAACGAACGCGCTGTTCGTCGCCCCAAAACACCAAGAATCAATAACCATCAATACTGTCACCAAGAATCGTTGCAACGACGTGATACGTTGATTACCCAGTCCCTTTGTGGAACCAACAAATACATTTTCTGTATTAACACCTACCTTCCTAAGAGGTTAGAGATTAATTAAGCTAAAGTCGATCAAACAAGAAGCTTACCTAAAAACTATCACAAGTAAGTCCTTCCGCCAGGAGCTACTTCTCTAGCTAAAGGCAAGTGCTTTCCATGTTCTGGGGAGACCTTCGGGGTTGTCTTCTCAACTTCACCTTGGCGTAATGCGTATGAGTACCACGTCTTGAAGCAATCTTTTTGTGCCGCTGTGGGATATCGAACACCCTTAGCACGATGGGCTTGAATCATCATCGATTCAAGAGAGCGCGTGGCAGCATGCATTTCGAAAGAGCGGCGATTTCAGAATATGAGAAGCGATGATGGACAAGATCGTTATAGTGCCTATCTGGTGATGCCGGATGCGGGCAGTAGTTTCAGGTGAATATTAAGGTCACGTGATAGGTACCCCAGGGATGTATGGTGCTGCTTGTATGACTGGATTGATTGTGGAGGAGGCAAGGAAATGAGAAGAGAGATCAAAAAGAAAGCATGTAAAGGGAATATATGTTTGCATCTTAACCTCGCCAGCTCTCCATACCTGCCCCTGCAGAGTCACCCACCGTGCTTTCGCAGCGCGTCAAATACGCAGCCACTATCAACCTCAGCACACCTCAGCTCATGGTCTGGAGACCGCCACTATTTGACTGGTCAACTGTTCCGAGATTTTCCTATCTGACCCTGGATCTTCTGGATCAACCTGAGTGCGGTTCCGGAGTTACACGTGTGCATGGTGCCAAAGTTCAGGATCCTGACAGAGAGTCAACAGAAGCGGGGGGAGATCGTGTTAATGACGCAGTTCTCAGGTGTTGGTCTAGGCTCATGGGGTTATAAAACACCCTGTCACTCTATAGATGATTCGCTCATCTGACAAGATGATGATGCTCTGTGACACGATTAGCTGACGATGAGGCAGCAGGAGTAAAGAGTACTGCTGCGTTTCAGCATTTCCACTTTTGTATCTGTGTGTGCATTGAAAAGTCTTCGACCTAGCTGCCGGTTTATAATGATTGTAGGAGTTCATGCCGTTATGTGGTTAGATAACGCGGAATGCGGGGTACATAAGTCTGCTCTCGGCCCGCAACGCATAGTTACATGACTAATTAGTACCTACATAGTTGAGTCGACAGATCGACAGAATAGAGGCTTAATTATTAAGATAGTTAGGGCATTTCAGCGTTTTCGCTGTTTAAGCTTGTCGTGCTTTAATACTAGAATTCCTAGGAATCGTCTCATCAAAACGAGTTTGATCTTCCTGTTGGCAGCATTACATACGTGTCTAGAAAAAATAGCAGTATCTGCGTGTTAAAACAAGGTTTGAGATTCTATTGTGCTGTTAAGTGGTGTCCCGATCCAACGCCAAATAGGTGGAGAGATAATGCGGCCATAGAATACGAAGCACAACTAGGAACTAAATACTATAATTCAGAGCTACGTGTTGTTCAGCTTATTAGAATTGACTATACATTCAAATTGTAATAAAAACCTGACTCTTCATCTCCTATCAACTACTAAACATAAGCTAGCTGTCAAAGCCAGTCATCTATATATACCCCTAAGCGCATAGGCCTCTGTAGGTGTTGGATCTGCCACAGGGATTACGACTCCTTGATTTCTATTGCCTCCTGTTTATGCCGATTACTGTTTGGCATAAGTAGCACTAAGCCACTTGGCCACTTGGCCACGACACACTATTATTGTTGTTTTCCGAAATGACTATGAGACCTGGAGACGTGCTTTGAGCTTAACCCTGAATTACCCATAATTGGGTTCATTCACGGTAAAATTTTCTTCTTTATCGCAATTCAGCTTGCTTTTTATGATGAAAAAAGAAGTCTATAAATTAGTACAATCATAAATAGACTCTTCAGATTTGAAGATTCTTCATTTAAGATTCAGTAATTACAATAACTCCATTAGCCTGAATATATACAGACTAGTGTGTCCTGTAGCTGTGTAGATTCTTTTTGATATATTCATATCATATAGCGTAGCCTATAGATTGAAAACCTTACTTCTTCTTGCAGATGTTCATTGTTGAACTTATCGTCGGGACACCACAAAGTAGGAATGAAGTTTCCTGACACGCGAAACGGCAGAGGTACTATGGCTATCTAGGCAGTGTTAAATCACATGATGTCTCTCCCTCATGAAATCGGTCTTGTTCTGACCGACGGCGGCTTATCCATGTGGGCGGTATCGATCAATATTAGATTACATCCAATCACAATCTATACTCGGATGAACATTTCCCGATCAACTATGACCTTGGTATGTTTTGGGTGTTTCAAAGTTCAAACAATCAGATGCTCAATATAGATTTATGCGCTAGGCGACATTATCGGCCGCGTCCGGGCTTGTGGAAGGGACTTTATTGCAGTTACATGCATTCCTTAGTTCCAATGCTGTCGTCTATGCATGTATATCCAACAGCTATAGTTAGCTTATAGATCTGTGAGCCTGTAGTGAAATTTCATTGCACTGGTTCATCACAAGTGTGATTTAGACTAGAACTCGCGAAGTCTGACTTGGTTAAGTTCGCGCCTGAAACTTCTGAGTACTACACTTATATTAAACTTCAACCCTCTCACATCGGTAGCTAGCATGTTGCGAGGTAGCCCTGTTATGCAAGGAAGCTTCAGCTGTATGTGTATTAAAGCTTCATTCCGCGAGACCGAAACAAGCAGCCGGCAAACTTACCGAAGTCCCCAGAACCAGAATACTTCCGTACTTCCCACCAATTGCACTATGATCGTCGGCCCGGTTCTACGGCGCCTATGCATTTCGACATATCCATAATAACAGGCGCATATTCTCTAGCACCCACTTCCGTCATCATGTCTACTCTAGCGACGGTGATGGTCGTAATGGTAGGGCTATATTGGATTTACTTTCTTTATTGATGTTTCAATATAGCTCTCTCGATTGATCGGGAAAAAATTTCTTTTTTTACCAAGAAGAACTCAGCAGTCAAAATCCATACTCAAACTTAAACCAACCCACCAGTATCCGAGCTTATTTTCTGCTCCAGGATACACCTGTCGCAACTATTAGTGAAGGACACACTAAAGCTATCAGCGGCTGAACAACCAGATGCACAGAAAGGGAGAATATGGAATGCATCTCCTAGCCTGAAACCCTCTTACGGCACCTCCCAGAAACACACTTTGTCGAGCCATGTTGCGGCCTGAGAATGCTCTTCCTTGAGCATAGCACTGTGAGCCTTTTGGTCTTGTAGTGGCGCTATAGCCACTAATCAAATTTGATCCCTGATTTCTGACGCTGAAACTGATCTTCAACAATATTTGACTCTCGGAGAAGGAAAGATCAGAACATTCATTCAATAACACTGACTGATGCATGTGTATGCAGTCACATACCTGTTGAGGCGGCGATGATATTCACTTGGCTCTGCCACATTTCGTATGTTCTTTGGTATCTTGCTGTTTCCAAGCATCTTTCAGCACTCCATTGGCGAAAGCTGCGACATGATGTTTCTCTGCATGAAATATCCTTCTTCTTCTATATTGTTTTTATCTTAAATATCCTGGCCCACAGAGCTCTTGTGCTGGATACACACCAAGGACTACAGAAAAGATTTCAGCCAGCAATTTTTTACTCTTCACTTTTCACTCTTTATTTGTCGCTCACTTTCTCACTTACCGCCTGTTACTCCCTAGCTTGGCTGTCCAATATGAACTCGGAATTGGAGAAGTGCTCGCATACAGAGACTATGTATCGCATAGAGCAGAAGAGCAGAAGAGCAGACTGGAATGGCTCTCATTGTAAGATAAACATAGGATCTGGGACTTTTCATAACTAACAGGATTCATATTAGACATTGTCATATTTCCTTTATACGCAATTAACGAACGGCGGACCGGCGCTGGCGCTGGCGATCGCGCTGGAGCAAGTGATCGAATATATGCTGAGGGTAAGAAAACACTCTCATGAGCCCTACAATAACTCACTATATCGATCTAGTCTTTCCCCGAGTCAAAGCGTCCACGGTACCCAACAAGACTTGGCCAAAGAAAGCTTTTTCATGGTAAGCTAAATACCTGTTGATATATCAGCTTCAACTTCAAACTGATCAAATAACGGACCCTCTTAGTACCGCAGCGTCATCCATAGTCTCCAGGATTACTGCTGAAAATGAGTTCAACGTCGTTTCTGGGTCATCGACACCTTCTTTTAGCGACGGATACTGTACGATCAGTCATGACTCCCAGAAAGCGCGACACACCTCTACAATCAAGGCAATTGTCCCCTGCCATCATAAATGGGAATCTAAGGACACAGTCAATCTCCTCAAATCCACTCTGGAGACAGATTTGCCTCCTGGATCATGGCTGTCTGAGATTGTGAAAATGCAAAAGAAGCCCTTGCCATCAATACCGCCCAGGGCTGGTAAAGAGTCCTCTCGATCAACTGCATCCACAACAGAATCTTGCAGAAAAGACGCTTTTGCAAACAGAATTGTAGATTTAAGTCTGCAACAAAGTATACCAGTCAGCCCGGTTCATGAAGTGCCATGCCATCGACCTTATTTCCCGCCGCGCACATTCATGCTCCTGGATCGAAAACACATAGAATTCCAAAAGATGACATGTGAGGTAATACCTGGGGAGTGGGTCTCCGATATGATGGGTCGATATTGGACTCTACACGATTGCCAAACTATCAACCAGAAGACTCTGGCCTCAGATCAGGATCAGGAAGACTGTGTAGATGTTGACAGTCTCGCGCACGCCTTTCATCAGGAATTCCCGAAGGCGCAATCGAATTATTCAAATGTCAAGGGAAATGGAGAATCAGAAACTATATTGAACGACGAAGACATTATCGACCCATGTCTTGTTTTCCTCTGCTCTGGAACAGGCAATAACTCAGCAAAGATGATGAGGCAAACTGAGCTCTTCATGAACTCTAATTGGGACCAGTCATTGCCTACCTATGTGTTCTTGACTCGTTTTCAAGATGACGATGTCCATCGGACGCCTGAGGGAAACAGGTCTGAGTACCGACCCAAGTACAGGTTGAAGAAGTCCAGAAGTTTCTAGATCGACAATCGACCGCTATGACATGGAAACCCAGTTGAATGATCAATGAATCTCATGCTGTACAGTGGTGTGGAGGTAGTTGTTGATTAGTGGGCAGTCAGGTACCCCACCTTTCTCCGTCTGTCGTCATAATTCTGTCTTACATTTAATGTTCGACTGTAGAAGCTCGAGTAATGCCAGGGTAATGCTATATGAATAAACTTCTAATAAAAACTCAAGTCCTGAATATGTTGAAATACATCACATGGCCTCGGGAGGGTCATATCCCCAGGTCACGTGATCTCCCAGCCATCTTTATATAACAAAGACTGGCTCCCTTCTCAGATAGCTATGTAGTTACTCAATCCACCAACATTGAATTACGCGTTTAGTTCATGTACTTCAATAAAATATGCTTTGGATCGTTATCGTTGATGTTGAGAGATCGGCAATGCCCGGCATCAGTCTTACTATTAACTACGGAGTACCTTACTCCGTAGTTAATAGCCCGCAACTCCTCCGTAGCTTGTAGCTGCCAAGTATCAATACCTAGCGAGAAGCCATCATGGGAATTTTGAATAAAACTACCTTCAATCTCATGTTCAAGGACCGCGCGACACTAATACACATCATCTGAGCGCACAAGTACAGGCACCATTGTGTGTGCGTGCCCATGTTCCAACTGTACGCGGGGCATCATCAACGTCATTCCAAATCTACTTTGTAATTATTGCTGAACTTCTCCACTAAAGAACAAGATCGCGCTGCCCCAGTGAAAGCTCAAGACACCTTCACTATGGCGCAAGCATCTTCGGCTGCGCTCATTATGCCACCTCGTTTTAGCATCGAGCTCGACCGCACCGATCCCGAAGTGCCGTTCCGCGCTTCACAGTCACATATTCACCATACATGGGCACGCACCTTTCACTCTCGTCCTGAGCTATACATACAGCCACAAAGCATCGCCGAAATTCAAAAAGTCGTCAATCTCGCTCGGCGCATGCGACGGCGCGTTGTAACGGTAGGATGTGGTCATTCACCATCAGACTTGACCTGTACCTCTGCCTGGATGGTCAATCTGGATGACTTCAAGAGAGTTTTGGTGGTCGACAAGGAACGCATGACTATGACTGTAGAGGCGGGCATACGTATGCATAACCTGAATATGCAAGGGAAAGACTATGGCTTAACCATGCCGAATCTTGGCTCCATCGACGATCAATCCCTGGCCGGTGCTATTGGAACTGCAACACACGGCAGCTCCATGAACCATGGGTTACTCTCCGACCGCGTGCAAAGTTTACGCATCGTTCTGGCGAATGGACAGGTAGTCAAATGCTCGCCCACACAATCATCTGATCTTTTCAAAGCAGCCCTTGTATCACTGGGCGCATTGGGCATTATCGTCGAGATTGAATTCCACATGATCAAGGCCTCTGATATCGAATGGATACAGACAATGCACCCCATCGAAGACGTGCTTGCTGACTGGGACAATGGCCTATGGACTTCAAACGAGTTTGTTAGAGTGTGGTGGATGCCCTACATGAAGCGAGCTATTGTCTGGCGTGCAGACAAAACAACGAAACCTCACGCCAAACCGGCATATAATTGGTATGGTGGAAGTGTTGGCTATCATACGTATCATACGTTGCTCTGGATTTCACAGTACGTCCCACGCATGTTGCCATGGGTAGAGTGGTTTGTCTTTGGCATGCAGTATGGATTCAAGGACGGCACTACCATCTCAGCTGTCGGTGAGCAGCGAACTGAGCTGTTGATGAACTGCCTGTATTCTCAATTTGTCAATGAGTGGAGCATTCCGCTCGATAAGGGCCCCGAGGCACTGACCCGCCTTACAAACTGGCTTCATGGCGACGAGCTCTCCTCGGGCATCCCCTTCAGCACCAAAGGACTATATGTCCACTCTCCCATTGAAGTGCGCATAGCAAATACACAAGGTCGAGAACCCCGACCATACCTCGATACATCATACCCAGACAAGCCAGCGCTCTACCTCAATGCCACATTGTATCGTCCATACAACCAAGATCCGCCGTGTCGCGAACGCTACTACCAAGCTTTCGAGCACCTGATGAAAGAGTACAACGGCCGTCCCCATTGGGCAAAGAATTTTCAGAATGCCGATCACTCCTACCTCTCCAGCGTCTATGGCTCCAGTCTTGACGACTTCAACCGCGTTCGTGATGAAGTCGATCCTGAAGGCATGTTTCTCGGTGCATGGCACCGCCGTACTATTCTGCCGCCCAAAACCGACCTTCCTCTCTTCCCTCTGGAAGAAAAAGAAGTTGTGCGTCGCGATCGACGAAGTGGCGGCGTCGATTGGATCGGCGAGCAAGCACGGTGGTGGGATGGAGGCATTGACGTGTTTGAGAAAGCAGGCAGTGGAAGTGAAAGTGGAGAGAGTTTTGACTTGATGGCTGGTGCTGAAGCAGAAAGCAGTATGCTTCTAGAGAGTTCACGAGAAGATGTTCACGTATTCCGCTCCGAGGCCAGGTACGAAGTGGGCACAGATGAGTCCCTCACAGGCACAAACGTGTTCAACAAGATGTGAGGTTGACGATATGTATCGTGAATTTTAATCTCGACTTACGATTTATCTTCTACCCGAGCCTATGTTGTGGGAGTCGCCGTTGCACAAATTTACCAGTAGGTTGGAGCGTAATCCCTAACACTAACCATCTCATCTCTTTGTTGGCATTGCACTTGCTTGATGACTTTTGGACGTTTTCAGTGTGTACCGCCAGGATGTCCTGCAGTATAATCGTCCTTTGCCACGTCTAGTAGTTGGCAGATTTGTATGAGAAAAGGATGCAAGGATGCAGAAGGCGCAGTGCCTACTTGTCCGTTTGTCATGAGAGCTAGATAGTGTGTCACGGGATCCACGAGAAAAACTGGAACAGAAATGCTCTACGTCCAAGGCTCCAGGCCAAAGATGGTCAAGCTACACATGATTCCACCATGAGCCGGACACATCTTGGTAGAAGGGCGGTCCCGGCCCGGTGTTCGCAGTCCATGTTCCAGTGTAAGATGAATAGTGGAGGCAGCTTGGAAGTACCTAACCGATCGGCACGATAATAGCTCGCCTACGGCCCGCCGTCAAAGGGAATCTGGTTACGGAGGGCTCAAAGAGGCACGGATGAGATGCCGGCCGACAATGCTTGATTTCCTATGGACGGCGACCACGAGATGCATTCGAGAGGTGTATTCCTGTCCGCGGGTTCCGTGAGGGCGTAGTTATGGTATCTCTGAAATTAATTACAAGTCTCGATGCACGAATTAAGCGTGTACAGTACCACGATCGTTCATTTTAATGACCTTGTCAGAAACCAACACACGCACACACAAAAGGGTGAAAAGCAGGTACATGTATCTATTTTGCAGTCAGCGTGGCACTGAAACCTCAGGAGGCGGTTGTACAGCAACAAGGCATCCTTCACATCTAATTATTAAAACGGTGAGCAACTATGATGTGCTCGACTGTTGGAAGAAGCAGTTCAAAAGACATAGGCTACAACGAGTGATTGGACAGGAATCCGCGGACTCCCTGCCCAGACGGCACACAGCCTAGTGCGAGAACAGTAGATCACGTTACACAAGTATCAGTTCATGTTGGATACGCCTCCTCGATAACGGCAGAAACAGAGACATTCTATAGTCTAATCGATGCTACCCGTGGCGCAAGCACCATTTCATTTTCTTTTTTCTTTTTTCTTTGTTTTTGCCCCAAAGGACCCAAGGTAAGCAGTGACTACCTAGTACATAATTGCAGTGGCAACACTTGAGATGAGTAAGATTGGTACCTAATAACCACTCTCCTACCTGTGATGTTGAGCATCGACTATGGAACTACCCACATGCTTCCTTCGTGCTTTCACCATGGTCCATGACTCTAGGCCCAAATCGGGCAGCGCTGACCCTTGTCTTGTCTGTTAACTAGCCAACTCAAACTAGCTCCGTGAATAACTAATTTAATTGGGTAGACTGATACCCAGACCATTTTTCCACCGATCACGGAATGCACTGCACGTGCTCCCTTTCGGCATGGCATGAGGCCGGCGAGGACGACGACGAGGACGCCGCACACAGGCAGACGAAGATCAGGGTCCCGCTGTTATTATTATGGAGCTGGATTTTGTGGATTGCTCTTTTTTTTTTGCAAGCCTTGTTGAGATATTGTGGAGGTTTTTTTGTAAAGTTAATCCCGAGGAATCCGGTGCTTTTCTTCAGGGAGGTGGGTGGTATTTGGGCTGGGGTGAAGAGACAGGTGAATGCATTTTTTTACTTGTGAGTACCTAGGTAGATAGCTAGTCAGAGAGCCAGTGATTGAACCATGGAAATACAATGGAATTCATAAAGTAAATTGATACATTTCAAATTCTAATCCGAACAAAAGGAAGATGTAGTTTAGTATAGTGTAAATTCACATGCCTCCCCAGCGCCAAATCATTCTTCAAATGAAAAAGAAGTCTATTGAGAAAGAAATGTGGTCTGTAGACCGAACAAAATGATGCTGCCCACAAAAGGGGGGATAGAAAAAACAAGAAAAAGAAATCTCCTCCTGTATGCCGGTTATGACATCTTCGCCTTTGTTCTACTCTTCTGCTTCATCAAGCGCATCTTAAGCCTCTTGATGAGTTTCTTCTCCTTTGGGCCCAGAATTTCCTTGAGCTCAGCGAAACTCATCTTATCATTCTTTCCTGCCCGGCCACCGCGAGAGATATGTGTCCAGTAGTGGTCTCTGAGATTGTCGCCTCGAGAAAAAGCTCCGTGGCACAGTGGCACTTTGCAAATGTAGTCCCTGGCGTCGCCATGTACTGTCTTGACATGCCGTCTCAGGTGCTCAGGGCGCACGAAGCGTTTGCTGCAGCTACGGCCATGGGCATCCAGGCCCATTGAGAATGGACAGGCGTAGTGGCGTTGTTCAGGGTGTGTGCAAGTTTCGATGGGTACTGACCATTTTCCGAGATTCAGTACAGAGGGGGTTTGCTTACGATGGTGCTGGGAATTTTGGTCGGCTCTTTTTTGGGTGTCGTCGTACTCTGTACCTTCGGTGTCTGAGCCACCGTCACTGCTGAAGATGCTCTTCTTCTCCTCGTCTGAACAGACGCGAGTAGCTGAATCGGTTGCCTGTGAAGGAGGGAATTGGTAAGGGTGTATGTTGGTCTGGAATGAAGAGGGTGTGTTGTCCATGTATTGGGGAATGCAATGATTCTGCGAAGGCAGCGATAGCTCATGATAACAATCTCCATTCCAGCTAAGAGGGACTGGCTGTGCTGCCCAGGTGTTGTTGTTGGGATATAATTGCCAATCGGTTTCGAAGTTTTTAACCCAGTTTGGATTTGGGGCCTGCGCAACGTCTGATGCTATGAATGGTAGTGGCTGGTTGATCATGGGAAATATCGACTGCGCCTCAGTGTACGGTGGTGGTGTGCAGACACTATCTGAACCATTGATTGATGGAGTTCCAGATAATTCGCTGACACTTGATGACGGCTCTATAAGCCAAGGGCTAAAAGGAAGCTCTGTCTTTAGAGGTATTGGTAGGTCGAGGCGGTGCTCTGCCTGCCGTTGGTAGTTGCTTTCATTGTAAAATGCGTGTGGCTGGTCATCTCCTGGCACAAGGCATGTGTATTGTTGATATATGTCGTGCGCTGCCATGGCGTTCAGACTAGGATATGATGTGGAAGGCAGTGGTGACGACCTTCGCTGTTGCTCTATCGCCAACATGATACCCCTACTTGACTGTCAACGAATGTAAAGGGGGACTAGAATGTCAGGCTTACTTCTATTTAGTATGATTAAAATAGTTGATAGTAGACTGGCAATATTGTAGCTTGCTTGTGTAATGCTAAGTGAAGAAGACTGAGTTTGATGATTAGAGAAGATCGTGTTACGAGGCACAAAGGGGTCATATTTATCAAGGCTGTTAGCCACAATTATAAACGCCAACTTCCCATACGGCACAGCTCGGTAGCAATCTGAAAGAAAATGTGATCGTTGGGTCAATACGAATCTGTACCAAGCGATTGGGCACTTACCTAGCCCACCAGTAGCGCTCCAAGATCTCTTTGCCGCCTTGCCCCAGGTGCATAGTCAGCCTAGATTTAGTGCAAGTAACAATGGAGAACGGGAAGCCGAGCAGGGTCATAGCTGCCGTTTAGTGGCGTAGACATATCGACTAACTTTTCCTGCTCATAACCAGGCAAAGCTCCGTAGAATCTCCACAACCCGCAAATTCTCATTAAGCCACGTGTAATTATGTGTTTGTGAGCTCACCGTCCACTAATCTCTCAATCCTGGTTATATTCCGCCGGTGATTCAAAAGTAACGCCAAAGTCGACGAATAGTTGCAAGGTGACGTTGCAATCCAATCTTTCACTGACCATAGCCAGAACGGTAGCAAGACCGCCTTGAGGGATCAGGTTCTCGTTGCCCATGCGCCTCGTAATATCTTTCGGCCTAGAGCAGCCATTCCACACTTCCTTCCAGCACCAAGACTGAATTCAACCAACCCAGGTGGTCTCGTTCCCGAGGTTAGCCCAGTACTAGCATTCACTAACCTGTGTTCTAGTGGCACTATTTGTATGTTAGCGCCAGTCCGGATCCATCCAAGTGTTCTAGCACACAAAATGAACCATGAGGCATCAAACAGATCAGTGGCCAAAGCTTGCACAGAACATGCCAACAAATGAATTGAATGGGCGGAACTGGCCGCCCCCTCACCAAGCCACTTCTGAGGTGTGCTATAGTGGACTATGTTCTTCCATGTGCTTTGCATTCTTGAAGTTACACAGCTTACATCCATGGCCGAAGCGAGACACTGGTTCGACTTTTTCAAGCCTTGCCGCTCGCAAAAACAAATTCCAAAGCACTCTGACGCCGGACTAAAAGTAAGTAGCATTGCCACGAGATCTGAGTGGCAAATGGGATGACCAACCGCACCATTGGGACACTGGCTGTTTCTTTGTAGATGCCAAGTCCCTCTGGCATGGGCATATACTCGGGTACGCCGTTGCAAAAAGGTTCTTACATATGCAACGTATAGAAAAGCTCCGACTATCTCTCAATCACTATGTCACTACAAGTGAGGCTGGCGAGCTCTGTGTATGAATAGCAAGCAAGTGGTATCTGAACTTGTTCGTTGGAGGTATTACGCTGGGTTGTACCAAGTCTTGGAGCTGAGAATAGTTAAGGTTTGAGTGTGATCGAAATAATCACAATCGCCATGAGATAGACAAAATGTTCTGGAGATTTCGAATCCGATCTCAGTCTGACCAGCTATGGTAGACGTAATTCTGCGCTTTGTTGCTGTCCCTCGATCATCTACCTAAGCGTCATTTTTTCCTACCTACCTAGTCAAGGATGTGTATCAAGACTCTCAACAGCCATGTACTGAGGTAGAAGGCTTGCGGGTCCGAGAGCTAGATCGAACCTGCAGTGGATCCCAGATACTCATATCGGAGCTTTAGCTGGTCCATGCGGTAACTTAGTTCTGGTGTTCATGCATGTACTCCCGCTTTCAGTGGTGAAATGCCAACAGACTAAGATTGATGGAGCAGGTTGCAGATGCGGCCCTGCGAGCGGCAAACTCGGCCCATTCAACACAATCCACGCGCTAAACCGAGTGGTTATTGTGCATGGTCAATCAAGCTGAAGCTGGTCAAGCGCATTGGAGCCATGCTAGCTCTGCTTCTTTTCCATGTTCGACATCATGAGGAGCCCAATTTATGGTACAAATTAGGGAGAGATTGGGACCTCGGGAGTTGTAACGGACGAGATGCTCTAGTTAATGGACACGATTGTATGGGATGGCTTGGGGCCGACAACCTTGGAATTTCATGACTATGAGGCACGGTTGAGTGCAGTGCCACGGGCGTTTGAAGTGTTAACGGTCAAGCATACGAAGCATGCATGAGTTTTAGATCACGTGGCGTTGGTTGTCTCTTGCGAGCACCTGTGATTGGAGACTTTTGCGCTGCCCAGTGAACTTGAAGCCTTGCAAGGTTCTTGTTTGACTGTGCTTACGTTCTGGTATGATTTGGACGCCACAAGCGCCTCAGTACCCGCGTCATCAAATGCCACGTGTGTGATAGTTGCATGGCAAAAGGTGCTCAACAGACACACGATTAATTACCATAATCTCCGGTCCGATCGAGGAATATGATAGTTACAACGTCCATGCGCTAAGACAAAGGCTAGTTGGCGTGTGAATAAGTAGCACGCCTAGTTTGATGGCCGAAACTGTAACTAAATGTCGACTCTAAGATGTCGAAGTGACATCAGTTACGAAGGAAAGTATCAACTTGGCCACTTGTATGTTCGGCCAAAAACAGATGTTAAAAATACACGAAATGCTGCCGATACATGGAGGCGGCTACAGTAAAGCATCCCAATCCAATGGATTTACTTCATCTGCTTAGTTTGTCAGCAGTTGTGAAGTGCTCAGAAAGACGGACACCGCGGGCACCGCTACGAAAAGGGAATTGGAGCGATTAGAAACATGTCGCCGTGCCGTCGCAAGTGTACCAAAGAGTGGGATTGAACCAAGTTTGGTTCTCAGAATCTTAGTTAGTTAATTAAGACTTTAATTACTAGGTAGTTAGTGAAATTCTAACCAAAAGCAGCATAATGCTTACTCTACCAAGTATCACTCTATTAATAATATGACTACAACAGCCTACATACCTCTTCGCATTCAAGGCTTTGTTCTCCCAAAAATGTTCTTATCAAATAAGGCCACTTCTTAATGGAACAAAGGAAATGTAATGTATGGCGCTTGCGAGGGTGATAACACTCGCGCATCTTCAGATAGTTACTGAAGTCATGAGCCCATTCCATGTGCTCTTTAAGACTAAAAGCAAGTCTTCCCACAAAAAGCTCCCAATTGGCTTCCTAAGCTCACAATTTACTAGCCTTGGGATGTTTTCTTGTTTTTTTTTCAAATCATTTCTCACTTTAAAATTCTCGCTTTGTCCTCTCCGTTCTCAGAAATCTGACTTTTGACAGATAGACAATCCACAATGGGTTTGTGTCTCCGGATGCATGTAGATTGTCGCAATTTCGCACTGAGAAGATGGCTTTGTTCCCGCAACATCGGGTATACCTGGGTAAAACGCTGGTACCGTTCTCGTCATCTGAAGTAAATTCAAAGACGATCGAGACTCTTCGAATTGATATTACTTGATAACATTCTTTACGCTCAATCGTCAAGAATGCTGCTGCAAGCGGTTTATCATCAAAATTCTGTCTCCACTAGTAGAGTTTGCAAGTGCTTCATGACAGAATGCACCTATACTTTACACTTTCGTTGGAGACCAGAGCGAGGATGACGGGAACATCGTTCGTATCTAATCGGAAGTGAACGGGAGTTCGCCGTCGCATGACCTCACGATACACAAATCTACACTAATATATCCAGTAGTAATAGTGAGTTCTAGTGGATCAAAATTCTCCTCAAGGTGTATTCATAAAACTACATATTAGCCAAGAGTATGGGTAGCAAGTCATATTCACCATGATTGTCGCTAATAAATGAGAGAAAAATGTTGGGCCCAGCCTCAACCCATAAGTTGTAGTTGATCAGTGGGTGGCCATCTAGTTTGTGCAAAGCTCAGACACCGCTTGATACTCTGCAAAAACTTTCTCGTGTTCTCGTCACTCATGATGTGCGCTGCGTTCTTATCGCTCTCGTGCAATTTCTCTCGTGCGCTTCTCTCGTGAATACCAACCATGGTCACACCAATGGGCCAGGCAGCGTTGCCAATACTCAGTCGCAAATATCCGTCGTTGGCGTCGACATAACGACGTTCTTGGGCAGCTCGGACAATCTCGACGACGGGTTCGAGTATGCTGTCTGCTAGATCGAATTTCTCGAGTTTCTTGAACAGAGGCCGCATGTTCTCGCGAGCTTGTACCATGGCTGCATAAGCCTGTTTGCCTTGGTAGGACTCTTTAACGTCCTGGTCTCGGCGTGCCAGTGTGATGTCCCATTCCTTGAGAACCATTGTGAAGTAGCTTGCTAGCTGCCTGAAGAGGAACTCCCGATCGTTTTTGTCCTTGGGCACCTTTGGTTCTACCTTCATGTCTTTTTCAGGGACGAGTTGTAGGGTTGTGGGTATTGGGCCATCAGTCATGATGGCTGCCAGGTTATCTGCTCCGACTCGCTTTTTATATCGCTTTAGACGTTGTTTGTGTGTCTCGCCGAAAACTCGTGCAGGCTCGTCCAAAGCTCGAAGTTTTGCAACCAACTCGTCATCTTCAATGTCATCTGCTTCAGCACCAGCGGTGCCATCTTCATTGCCATCTTTCTTTTTTGGGGGCAAGTCTGGCAGTCCTAGACGTTTCCGCCGCTTTCTCTCCTCTGCTTCCTCCTCTTCCTCTCTTATTCGCCGTGACTCTTCGGCTAGTCGTCGTCGCTTTTCCTGTCGCTCGATTTCCCTTTCGGCTTCTTCCACTTCAGCTTTGCGTTTCCTCTCTGATTTCTCTCGCCGCGCTTGCTCTGCAGCTTCTTGCTCAGCCTGATATGCAGCTTGTCGTTGCGCCTCAATCTCGCTGCGTTTGAGGTACTTTTTGTCTTTTGATTCCGCTGGTGCTGCACTCTCTTTCCCCTTTTTGATGTGTGCAGACATGAGCTTTGCGAAATCCATGGCGCCGGCTTATAGTGAAGACCAGACTCGGATATTGTTCAAGTACGGAGTTGGAGTTTCGAGATTCGAGATTCACCTCTCGGCGCATTAGTTTTGCCGAGGCGCGGCGCTAACTAACTACCTAGGTAACTACTGGGAGCTCTCCGCGTCGCGTAGCTTTGCGACATCACTCAAAGCTCAAACGGGCGCATCTTGTTTTCTACAGCTCTGATTCATTCCAGAGTATAATCTGGACGCCGGGCTTTATCTGCCTCTGCTCTACTATCATTTGCCTCGGACCTAGCTATACCATTGTCAGAGCTCTAGTAATTATGGCAGCTCAAGCTACCAAAGTTGATCGACAGACTACAGCACCGTTCCTATTGCGCCTCTTTTTTAAACAGGGCTCTTTTCACAGGCATGTTTTCCCCCGGCCGTGCCATTTCCTGAATCGTGCTGACAAAGTTCAGACTGGATGAATTCGACCCTACGCTCCCGCGGCTTCCTACTCACCTACAAATATACACATGGCACAGCTGCAGCCTGCGGGAGCTATGCAAGCTGCTACTTACCGCCCTACCCGCCCAACTTCCGGAGCCATACGCTGGAGCCCGCATTGCCTTCCGACTCGTGTACCCTGATGTGCAGAGCTCCAACCGACCTGGCGCCATTGGGCGCTTCATCTCTCGTGACATAGGATCCGTCATTGTCGGCGCACGGACGAGGAACGACCATGTAGACATTGACGATGAAGACAGCTCGACAGTTACAGAAGCCCTCAAGCAACTAGATGGCGATCCAGACAAGACACTAGCCGATGCAAAGTTCTTGATTGGCGACTATGTCGCATGTGCTATCCTTCCACCCTTGCCAGACGGCGGCGTTCCAGCAGCACCACCTCCACTATCGGTACCTGGCAGAGGGGGTCCGCCATCAGGGCCTTATGGTGGCCGAGGAAGAGAAAATGGATTTGGTGGACGGGGTGATTATGGACGAGGAGGCCGGGGAGGTGGCAGGTTTGAAGACAGGAGACTGAGTGGCGGTGTGCCGTCCGGGGAGTGGAGAAGAGGAGAGGCACCGCCAGATAGAGATTCAGGCTACGGAAGGGGAGGAAGAGGGGGCGCTGATGGAGGAAGCTGGCGAGGTCGTGGGAGGGGACGATGGTAGTGTTCTTATATGCGCATTGTCTTGTGCTTTAGAACACTAGGCAATCATCCCTACCAGCCACAGAGCTTTTTCGAAGAGGAATTGGACCAGCTCTTTGTAGTGGCCTTAAATGCTCTACGCATATGGGGCCCATGCCATGCTACTTGTGTCACCTAGGAAGTGTAGCTGCGTGTGAGCTTCGACACTAGTCTACACCAGGGACTGCTGAGTCAATACAAATAGAGGTGGGAATTGTGGTTACCGGTGCATACCGCAGTGCAGCCTCTTCCCTCCCAACGACAGTGGCATTCCTACTACACGAGGGATATAGTAGGCTGAGGTTGATAGACTCATGGGCGCGGTTCTATCTTGGACGAAGTCGGTCGAGGCGAGACTGTTTAGTATCAAGCATGCAAATGCATGCGTGTCCATCAATCACGTCTTGGGAATCAAGATTCAAGAACACAAAAGGTTGACGCCTGTTGCATTAGTTGGTAATTAATTAGCTTCCAAAATCACGTCCATAGAAGCGCATGCACGTGCGGGGCAAAGCGATAATATTACTGTTGGAATATTAGTTAGTTAACTATAGCTTTGCACTTTTGATTGTTTCCCCACAACCACATCTCTCTCACACACTGAGTGAATCAAGTTCTTTGGAGTAAGCAAAATCCCTGGCAGTATTAATACAAGTACCGCAAGAGCCCTGCGCAGCCAGCATGCACGAGATTGTCACGCTGCAATTCGGCCAACAGAGCAACTACCTCGGGACACATTTTTGGAACACTCAAGTAAGTGTTGATTTGCCTTGCAACTAGCCAGTTTACGTTGCTTTGCAGCCATCCAGACCTGCTCAGAGGCGTCTTCTTGCATGGCTGGCGCTGACAGTGGGTGGGGAAGCCGCGTGTATACTTCGCCTCGTCATCATCACCATCATCATACATTTGTGCCCGCATTGCCCGGTGTTTTTGCAATCAATCACTATTAAACTTTGCATAAACCCTACCATGGCAATTTAACACTGCATCTAACACTCTGCAAAGGAATCCTACTTTACATATCCGCCTGAGCCAGAATCCCCTGTCAACCATGATGTGCTCTTCCGGCCAGGCGTTGCTCCGGACGGCTCCGAGACTTTTACCCCTAGGACCTTGATCTACGACTTGAAAGGTGGATTTGGAGGCATGCGAAAGATCAACGCCCTTTATGAGCCGGAAGATGATCGTGCCATCTTGGACCAAACGGGTGTATGGCCGACGAAGCCAATTATCCAACGCTTGGAGCCTATCCCACCATCAACGTACCAAGAGCATCTTAATGCTGGGCTAGAGCCGCCGACTCTTGATGCGTCTGCGGTTCGTTATTGGTCTGATTATAGTCGGGTGTTCTACCACCCCAAGTCTGTTGTTCAGTTGTCCGAGTTTGAGGTGAATGACAGTCTCATGCCATTTGAGAAGTGGGACGTGGGGTCTGACCTATTTGACAAACTCGAGAGAGAGGTTGACCTAGTCGATAGAGATCTAAGGCCATTCATTGAAGAGTGTGACGGCATCCAAGGACTGCAAATCTTCACTGGGGTCGATGATGCATGGGGCGGATGGGCGTCTGGATGGCTCGAGCGACTTCGAGATGAATACGGCAAGCTTAGTATTTGGACTTGGGGATTAGGTGATCACGGCGCAAACAAGACAGTTGCAAGGGTGAGTACTGAGCAATAATGACTGGTTCTAGAAGACACACTGACTGTGCCTAGGAGAAACGTCTACAGCAACTCGTCAATTCGTCCCGCTCTCTCCAAACACTGGGGGAGCTCTCGTCAGTTTACGTGCCCATTTCCAACAGACCCTCTAGGCTACCCTCCTACCTAGCAATGGACTCGACTTCGCTATGGCATGTCAGTGCTCTACAGGCGATAGGCATTGAAACGATGACCATCTCTTCTCGGCTCAGAGCTTCCACTGGCGGCCGCGGTACCCTTCAGGACATTGAAGACACTATTAATAGTACCGGGAAAAGACGGATAGCAAAGTTTGGAATGAGCATTGCGGATCCAGACGTACTTTACCAAGATAACAGTAGTGACTCGAAAGGCATTGGCGACGCCGACAAAACAGGATCGATGACGTCGCGCGAGGGCAGTCAACAATTGAGCAGCTTCGATATCGACGTATTCACAAGAGACTACAGAGTGGAAGCCGGATCAGGCAAGAAGGAACATATTTTTGGAAGGGCGGAGAGTTTTCGAGGGCACTGGGACCTTTCAGAGGATAGTGCAGGGCGTGACCCCCACGACAGATTTGACTCGGGGCCTGCATTGCAAAGGTACGCAAGTCCTTGGTAGAGAGGGTGGATCGACAGTGCGACGACGCAGCTATGGGATACGAGACTTGTGAGCAAAGACTAACTACAAGCCAGATACACGGCACCTATACTCTTCCCGCTACTCGACAGCTTTCCAAAAGCAATATTCGACGTGGGATCGGGTACAGCTTCTCAATTGGCAGTCCATGCAGGATTGAGCACCAGCACGGCAGTCGCACAGCAAGTACGGGCAGTCGAGCAGCTTGTCAAGCGATTGGTTGGAGTAGAAGAAAGAGAAGCACTCTGCAATGGTTTGCAGGTGATTGCAGAAGAATATGATGAAGGGTGGGATAGTGGTACAGAGAGCAATGACGACGAATAATAGCTAGTGGATGATGTCACCATGTTTGGGCCCATGATCCGTCTATGGCGGCTGCACATTTGATGATGATGTGCCAAATGCGAGCATGGCTGGTGTGAAAAGAAAAAAAGAGAATCAGGCTGACCGAAGACAACGCATCCAGGTCCATGCATGGCAGCATGCACCGTTGCAGAACTATGGATATTCGATACATGATGATGCGCGGCAAGGCGGCGACTCCACCCGGCACCATAGGTGTATATGTAGATGATGGATCATGGCAGGCATGGAACTCGGTTTTTGGATTCTGTGTGAAGAGCGGGCTGGTTACGTGTTTCTTCTGGGCACACAAGGTCCGGTGGTGCAATAAGCTGCTGAAGCCGCTCAACAAAACCGAGGAGTCGGAGATGATGGCTAGTGATGCTCGTGAGGGGTTTTCTGCACAGTGAAAGGAGCATGAGCAGTGAGCAGTGAGCAGTGAGCAGTGATTATGCAGGGCGTCAATCAATCAGGCATACTCCGTACCGTATACACACCGTGGCTGGCCATTAATACTCGACACTACACCAAACGGCGGCGGCAGCTTGTGCAGGCACCAGGCACATGGACGCTCGCACTTGTCGGACCACGTCGCATCACATTCACAATCAGATGCAAAACGGGCGGTGAGGAGGTTGAGAAACTGCAAACATGACTGTCATCATTCATGGTCAAGACTCAACCGTCAACATTATGCCATGGCGGGGTAAGGCGACTAGGTAACCTAACCTTATCCCAGTCCTCCACCAACCCACCACCACGATACTTTTTTTTCCCTCTCTCTCTCTCTCTCTCTCAGCCACACCAACCCCGTCTCCCGTCTGCCCGTTTTTCGATAAATCATGCCTGCAACCGATCGGCTTGGATAGTTTCCCTAGTTGGCCCTCGGCTGCAGTCACGACTCACGACTCACGACTCACACCGACCAGTCCAGCGCACTACCACACTACCTATTAATTACCTACTCGGTACAACGTGTTGAGCGCCCAGTACGAGTAGGCTGGCTAGCTTTCACTCTCGAGTCTCAACTGGGTCGTACCGCTCGTACGGCGTGCCACGACGACGCCAGCCAGCCCAGCCCAACCTTTGTCCTATCCATCGCTGTGAAGTTTGAACGCTATTAATTAATACTGCCAAAACGCCCTGATCTGCTCCGTATCCAAGCCTTCACCAAGCCTATCCCAGCCACGGTGCCTTCACTTGAGAGATGGCGGCTCGGCGGCTCAGCGGTACACGAGGGATTAACTACTTGCATACCTAGTACCTACTACTCCGTAATATTGCCAGCAGCATCTGTGCAGTCTTGTCCGATGGATGGCAGATGCTACTAATTACGGAGGAGATGTGAATACCTAATTGGTCGGTTGGTGGACATTGCATCATACAGTAACATGTCATGCCCGAGACTAGCTTTGTTTGACAGCTCTTCTTCTTTCACCCTGGAGTCCTGGACTGGTTCGCATACCTACCTACGGTGACAACCTACCTACTGCGTACGCAAATTGGCCCCAACTCGTACCTATTCCGGATGTAACACGCGACATAGGTATTAAACTCTCGTGGAGAAATTTGCGCTCCAGTCACACCAAAACGACAGGCTGGCTGGGGAACAAATTAATATCATTGCTTACAACAATGGTCTCTCTGCAGGCTGGCTTGCTGCTTGCATGCGGGGGTAGGTCGTGGTGCCTCCCCAGCGGCTTACCACGCATCTCAACCTGGCAAGCGTCATGCAATTCATCGCCATGTAAACGAGCCATTGGCTTACACATGGATGGATTTATTGACAGGCCAGCATTGGCCTATCGTGTTCGAAGCTTGGTATGCATTACATAGTATGCTTTCCCTTTTCAGCCACCAGCCTCACGGACTCACGACTCACGACCAGCATCCTTGAATCTTCTTGATAGTAGGCCCCACTGTTACGAAAGCCCTACCACTTGCGGAGGCCAGCCCGCTGATATGGAAAAGTTACCTTGAAAGCCCCCTTGGCGTATGTGACTCTGCCGTTACCTACCACGGATTCCATCTTCTCGGGGGCTGACTGGGTGGCGTTGCTGTGGGCAATTGCCAATGGGCATATTAGGTTCGCCTTGCCCTCTCCACCTGTCCCTCCCATATCTTCCTCGATTGACCCGAAGCAGCTCTCTCGCTACGGTTGCTTTAATTACCTCCTTCGTTAAGTCAAGTAGTTGATATCACTCGACCTGTCTATCGTTCAAGCACTCCAACACTCGTTGCCCGAGTCAAGATGAAGGTTGCTACAACATTGATGGCCCTGTCGGCCACCGCTCTTGCGGTTCCGTTTGCCTACTACCCCACCGGCGGATACCCAGCTTCTGTATGTATCTTTCTCGAGCATCTTGAGTCAAAAGTGCTAACACATCTTTAAGACCCCAGGCTCGTCTCTTGCCCCTTACCCTACCATTAAGCCGTCACCACCACCACCACCGGCCACGACTCCTTGCCCCGAGTCTTCCACTCCCGAGCCGCCACCACCACCGCCAGCGACTACTCCTTGCCCCGAGTCTTCTACTCCTAAGCCACCACCACCACCACCAGCTACGACTCCTTGCCCGGAGTCTTCCACTCCCAAGCCACCACCACCACCACCAGCTACGACTCCTTGCCCGGAGTCTTCCACTCCCAAGCCGCCACCACCACCACCAGCTACGACTCCTTGCCCGGAGTCTTCTACCCCCAAGCCTCCTCCACCACCAGCGTCGACTCCTAAGCCTGTCCCTCCTCCCCCGGTCTATGGCAACAGCACTATCCCCGCTCCCCCCAAGTCGACCCCGGTGAAGAGCACTCCCCTTCCTCCACCACCTGCTTACAGCACTCCTGCTCCTCCTGCTCCCCCCAAGAGCACCCCCGCTCCTCCTGCGCCTCCTGCTTCAACTCCTGTGCCACCTGCTCCTCCTGCTCCTCCTGCTGCTTCAACTCCCGCTCCTCCCGCTCCTCCCGCTTCGACCCCTGCTCCTCCTGCCCCAGTAAAGAGCACTCCTAGCCCCGCTCCTCCTGCGCCCCCAGCTTCGACTCCTGTTACACCTCCTCCTGCGCCCCCTGCGTCTACTCCAGTCCGCCCTCCCCCAGCCGCTACCACCTCTGCGCCCGCTCAGTTCACTGGTGCCGCTGGTTCCAACAGCCCCGTCGCTGCTATCATGGCTGGTGCTATCGCTCTTGCCATTATGGTTTAAATGCTAGGCTCAAGGGCTTTGTGCTTTTCTTTCAATCTTCTCTCGCCTCACGACTCTCTTCCGGGCTCAATGACTATCCTAAGATCTACTCATCTTCACGAACGACATGAACATCGGCGCTGGACTTTGGGTCAATGACACTCCCTTGCAGTATATATATACATATAGTTGATTTTTTTTTACTTTTCTCCAAAGGAGAGATAGCCCATGGCGACGATTTGGGTATTTTTTTTTGAGACTCGGCAAGTACAGGGGGACACCGTCTGTGAAAGCAAGCAATTCACGGGGTACTTTTCGGCGTGTATTAGGGGAGGTTTGTCGTGCGCCTTTGTATAGCTTGGCAAATTATATAATGTTTTTGAAAAAAGAGACTACTTGTTCGATATTGCCCCATGTGATGGTGATGTTGAATCATGTCCAAGTGTGTGTATAAGAAGTAGCGCCACCCTTGCGATATCCTCATAAAATCGTTTTTTCTTCTTGTCTTTGATATATATTCATCACACTAGGTCTCTCTATCCTTGTAAACC
>SSBG01000008.1:283281-310074 GCA_028220655.1 Shiraia bambusicola | reverse complement strand
CCAAAAAAAAAAGCCACGGCTCAATGCATGCATGAATAGACCAAACAAATGAGCCTTCTCACCAATCAACTAAACAAGCCACTCCCAAAAGCCAACCACCCCAAGACGCCCGACAAAACCAACAACATCCCAGCCGCAACAAACATGGCAACAATCTTCTCCAGCGAATGCCGCACATGGTGATGATCATCATGGCCCCTCCCCTCGCCACCAAGACCCGTCTCCTCATCTACCTCCATGACAATCTGGCCGCGCATAAACTGGGCATACCGAGATGCTTGCCGCCGATGCTGATGCTGGTGCTGATGCTGGTGCTGGTGCTGGAGGTAGTATTGCGGTGGCGGGGGACGATGAGGAGGAGGAGGAGGAGGAGGAGGAGGAGGAATGTATTGCACCAGTGTATCGCGGTATGTAGAAGTTTGGAGAATGGCGACGTTGTATGATGGAGGGGCGTCGGTGGGGTAGGCAGGCGGGTGAAGAAAGAGGTGAGCTAGGGGGATGTTTTCATCGTCTGAGGTGTCGGGGTCAGGAGTTGGGGGCGGGGTGTCGGCGTAGGGTTGTGGGTGGTGGTCGTATGCTGTTGTTGTTGTTGCGGTTGTTGGGATGGAGTCTGTGGGTGTGGGAGGGTCGTCATGATAGGGTTCTATGGGGAGGGCGGGGAGGGATTTGATGGTTTGGGGGTGAATGGTGGGATGTTGCAAAGGGGTGGTTTGTGAGGAGGAGGAAGAGGGTATGTCGCTGTATGCTTCTTGAGGGGGTTGTGTGGAAGAAGCCTGCAGAAACGAATTAGTTTTGGGATAATAGGTATTATGTAGTATGCCTGACGAGAGTGGCACATACGGCCATTGTTAAAAACGACTGCTATGCGATGCTGGTTATTTCCCAAAAAAAAAAAAGGTGCCAATATTGTTGTGCGAGCGTTCCAAGGGAGTCGAGCGCAAGCCAACCAATGTGTCTATAGTGGTAGGTATTAGTAGCAGAGCTGCTAATGAAGGTGGAGCTGAGGCTGTTTGCAGGTAGGTAGACCAGTACCAAAAGCCGTGGTGAAGAGACAGGAATCAAGGTTCAAAAAGACAGCAAGTGTGCGCATATGCGCGGCAGCCGTAATGGGGCAGCATCATGGCGGGCAGTAGAGCTGGTTGCCTATGGTGGAGTAAGAAGGATCCATGCTGTGACGGTTGTGGCTGGGGCGCGCTGAGTCGCTGACTGGCAACACAGGGGCCAAGGTTGGTACTCCGTCACGACCTCTTCGCGCCCAGCATTTGGGGCTCATCATTCCTGTTATTCGAGCGGTGAGACTCAGAGATGAATTGTTCTCATCATGGAGCCGGACTGTGCTTTTCATCTCAACAGTACTACAGAGTGCCTGCGCTACAAGCCATTCTGTCCACGGTGAATCTGAGCTCAGAAGAGCAACTTCGCACCGCCACAAAACCGAAACCCCAAAGGACTGCCTGTCATTTCAGGAACACGAACCGTCGTTCTATCATGTCCATAATTACATGATACGCGTTTCAGGCTGAAAATAGAAACCCCATATGTGGCGTCGTGACTAGTTTAATATCCGCCTTGACTGGGAATTCTCTCAGCTCTCTATCTAGGGACATCACGTGCCAAATATGCTAAATGCTTGCCTAGAGCATCGCTGGGGGCATACTACTTCGTAGGTACATTCGTATTAACTATGTCATTGCTAATACTTATTAATCTTGATCAACTTCATCCCACGATTCTACTTGGAATCATACTGAAAAATCCCGCAGTACTCAATCACAAATGACAAGAGTCCAAATCAACTAATAGCAGAAGCCACGACGACGTGAAAAAAAAAAGCAAAGTAGATTTAAAATCTTGTCCCTTGCCATGGAGCAGCCGCCTCCCCACGATCCCCGCCACCCAATCGCCAATTGTAAACCCATTCTAGACGCTGAGGCTCAACATGGACCAGTCTTTCGTCGAGAGCTTTTCGACGCTGCTTACGCTGCTCACAGAGCAATAGACGACAATGATCCAAACGGGGACGAAATCAAAGCTGGTCAGCCCCATGTCACATTGCGCAACAAAGTCAAGCTACTCGACGTCAATGGCATTGAATGCCAAAGGCCCGTATTCGGAGAGAGTACTACTATGTCGAAAGAAGGAAAAATTTGTCACATGAAGCGCGCCTTGATGTACAATTCCCTGCAACACCTGTCATACCGAGCTGGCAGAGACGGCACATCGCTTCTTCTACCTTATGATCTGGGCTTGCGACAAGTCCAGCTATCAAAGCCTGACTGCTTCCAACCAGAGGAGCTGCACAAGCGGGCATCTCAGTTGAAAGCTCAATGGCAAGCAACTAGATTCTACCACTGTCTCACAAAACATTTGGAAGAATACGCGGGTGTCACTACGGAGCACGTGGATAAGATCATCGGCTTCGGGCTTGGCTGCCTCAATCAGGATCGTTCTTATATTCAACACCTTGCTGTATGTACTGTGCGCGACATCATTGTTCAGAAGCAGGGCGGCCCAGCACCAAAGTTGTATGCGCAAGAACCTCGGTACTGTGCTGCTGGCGCGAACTACATCCAGGAGCATTTTGGAATAGAAGAACTCTTGGATCCAGAAGGCTTCAAAGCGCTTGATGGGAACACCTTTGTCATCTCAATCGCTTCAGACGTCCCGTCCCGTCAGATTGCTATGGGGCTCACACACAATTCTGGTGGGCCTGCAGACATGTTGTGCGACAGCATCGATAGTGAAGGCTTAGAATGCCATGGCAAGGGTACTTATGACGACGTGACAGGAAATTACTTACTCAGGACGTGTGATGACAGCCCTGGGCTCTGGAAATATAAGCACGCTAGTCATTGGATCGAGCACAATGATGAAGAAAAGGACTTATACTTTGGCAGACCCGGGATTTACTTGAAGAAGAAAGCAGGCTGTTCAGGCTGAGAATTCGACTTTGTAAGAATCATGGCGCCAGAGAACATGACTGAGTGGAATCAGCAGTCAAAAGGCAAACCTTTGTGCAATGTGACACTACTGACTTCGAAACATTACTTCAAAGCCCCCAACCGTATTCCTCTTCCGTCCACATTTTATTGCTTTCTCTACCACGGCAACTGGAGGGGTGTAGGAAGTTTGTCCTTGGGACCGAGGGTTTGCTCAGCAGTGCCGATATCACTATATCCATTAGATTAGCAACGGCATACCCATGTTGAATCAAAACAGAAGTGACTTACGCTGCTCCTCTCGGCGCCCAATATTGGCCTGTCTTGCTGATGTCAAACGTGTCGATCCACTCCACAAGTGACTTTGCAGCAACATCAGGCGTGACCGCCCCTCCCTCGTCCCAAAACTTGTCAAATCCCACATTCTTCGTCATTTCCGTGCGCATGAATCCGGGATGCACACTTGCAATTGCAACGCCCCTTTCCTTGAGGTCCAGACTGAGTAACTTTGCACTCATATTCAGTGCTGTTTTGCTGGCGTGATGACCATAGTTGCCGCCGCCCTCAGACTCATGGCGAAGTGCGATACTCCCGCTCTCTGAAGACACAAATACGACTTTCGATCTTGCACCGAGAAGAGAGTCAGTATTGGCAAGGGCAGTGACAAGGATAGTGGGGCCAATAACACAAGTGCGGTACATGCGTTCTTGGGCTGAAAATGAGGGCTCCTTCAACGATTCAGTGGCAAAGTAGCCAGCTGTGATGATGACAGTGTCTACACAATATATATTTCTGGTCTTCAGAAATTCAAGGAGTGTGCTGCTAGCGTCTTGTGTTGCAATATCGATGCTAGGGATGTATGTAATGTTTTTTGCTGCTCAGAGTAAGCCATGGGTTCCAATGATTGGGAAATTAAAAGGCCAGAGCAATTGGTGTTGGGGCTTAGATGAATTGACCTACTATTTGCTGGAGGGTTCGAGGTTCGTGCGGTTGCAAGTACGCTATTGTTCGAGTCTGCTGCATAGGCCTTGACAATGCTAGCCCCAAGGCCGCGGGTGGCTCCTACAACAAGTACAGTCGGCATTCTCGATATGGCTATATAGCGGCCGTATTCAGGTAGTCTTGGGGGATGTGATGAGAAGTGTTATCGAGTCTGTATGTGTTGATGAGGTTTGTTTGACTGATGACGTCAGTGTTGACATTGCGTGCTTCTAGATAAGAACATTCAAGCGGAAGTAGCAACATCCTCAGCATGGTGGACATTTCAGTGCGTCTTTAACTCGACATTCCCCTCTGAAATTTCAAAACTCCAGTCCATGGGATATCGCGAAAGCCACAAGTTGTGCAAGACTCGACCCGGTAGTCAGCCAGAGCTCCAGGATAGAAAATGTACAAGCTGTCGAACACAAAATCATAGCGTTGAAACGGCCTAATCTATCTGCAATCAGCCCTGGAAGACTACGTCCAAAGACACAGCCCAGTCTAGTATGAATATCCACGCCAGTCCATCACCAGTCGCGCACGAGGGCTATGTGGTAGGCCCGTCTTCAGGAGGCTGATGTCGATACCTACTGAGCAACGAGACGATCAGACCGGCTGTACCAATCGGCAGTAGATGCTTCAGCCCATACTTGTTGAGCAGTGACCATAGAATCAGATTAGAGGAAAATCATAGATGTACCCCATGCTTTCAATGGTCCCTAGCAACGAAAAGTCCACCAAGGAAGAAAAAGAACGCAGTTATGCTAACGACCCGTGCAACTTCCCTCTTATGGTAGCTCTTCAGCTGGTTACTGAATAACGAAGCTTGCTGCAATATGCCTGTAGAAGCAGGAAAGGCTATAGTTAAGCCACGCGCCAAGCACGACCTTGTAAGCTTTCCATAGTTACATGCTCTGGGTAAGCTTCGTACATGGATGGTGTATTCGAACTGCTCCATTGTCGTTCAACAGAAAATAAAACAAAGAGTCTTCAGATTCTACTGTACACGCCCTAGTGTAACACAAGCATTCGGAAGAATTTTAGAATAGTCACCTTTCCGATCGAGCCGAATTAGTTAATAGTGCCTGGCTGTTGTTGAATCTAAATTGTTAAAGCCGGATCTCCAAGGCCATATCTAAGCTCTGTCCAGAGCGGAGTTTAGAGGCAGTCAACTAAAATAACAATGCTAGTGACTAGATTATAGATGAAATACTCCGTATCCGGTTCTTAATGTACGCAAACCTAGTTCTCCACTTCAGTACCTATTATAACCTGCGTTCCCACCGTATTGGTCTTTATGTTGAATCCCCCTCCGCGCCTTAACCACATATTTTCTCACAATTTAGCGTAACCATGAAATCCCACCGGGGCCTAAACGTATGCTATTACCCCGGACTCCAAAGCGGACATTTCTTACACTAATAATCAACATTCAAGTAGAATCACCGGAACACACCTTTGATACTTCGCCACAAAAGCCCTACTAATATTATTGTGTCCAGACCTGCCTTATTAGGACTGCGTCTAGAGGCCTTCTACTACCGATCCACCGGGCACTGCTAGCCTAAAGACATGATGATGAGAGCACCTACCCGAATAACAGAGAAGTTGATAAACAAACGACCACTCACCCAAACGCATCAAGGTCAAGCAACAAGACCCTTCTCTCAAGCAACTACATTGCCTCGCCCACCATGAGAGCACTCAGAGTATCCCTCTTTCTCTACTCCCTTCACAAGGCGCACGCCGCGCTAGACCCTGACGCCCTGTCCAAAGAGCACTATGGCAACGACGCACCCTGGTATCGCAATCGCATTCCTTTCTTCGAGTCGAGCGACGAAAGTCTGACAGAGGTGTACTACTACCGCTGGAAAGTGTTTCGAGCCCACCAGCGTGATCTCGGCGCCAATGGATTCATCTCAACAGAGTTTCTGGACGATGTCTCTTGGCAGACTCGGCCTTGGGCCTCGCTGAACGATGCTACGGCTTTTCACCTGCAGGAGGGCATGTGGTGTCGTGATCGGCGCTTCAAGGAGGACTATGCAACCTTTATGTTCAGCTCGAATAGCAATACGCGCCAGTTCTCCGAGAGCATGGCGGCAGCGGTTTGGCAGGGCTATTTGGTTGATGGCGTAGCGTCTGATGCCGTGTCCAGACTTGATGAGATGCAGTCTGTTTTCAATGCCTGGAGCGATTCGTTTGACAGGTCCAAGGGGCTGTACTGGGTGGAGCCACTCCGGGATGCTACAGAATATACTATCGCTAGTATCGATGCCTCTGGTGGCCAGGATGGGTTTGGGGGTGGTAATGGCTTTCGGCCGAGTATCAATAGCTACCAGTTTGCCAATGCAAGGGCTATTGCTAGCCTTGCAGCCATCAAGGGTGGTATGGGCGACACGGTCAACGACTACAACTCGAGGGCGGCATCGATCAAATCGATGTTTCAGGATTCCTTGTGGAACTCCACATTTGAGCATTTCATTGATCGATATCAAGTAAACAACGACTACGTTAAATACTGGGACTTTATCAGAGGCCGCGAACTCGTAGGCTATGTACCATGGACACACAGTCTGCCCGACGACACAACACAGTTTGCGCAAGCATGGCGCCATATCCTCGATACCAATAAACTGCAGGGTCAACATGGATTGCGCACCAACGAGCCTAGCTATGAGCACTACATGCATCAATACCGATACGATGGCACCTCCCCAGAGTGTCAATGGAACGGTCCTGTATGGCCCTATCAAACCACTCAAGTTCTCTCCGGATTGGCAAACTTCCTAAATAACTATCCCACAGGCGCAGGAAGCGGTATCATCAGCAATGTAGATTACACTCGCCTTCTCAAGCAATACGCGCAGTTGCATTATAATCCTAAGCGAGGAGGCATATTGGACGTGGAAGAGGATTACTATCCCGACACAGGATCGCCAATTGTCGGCCTAAAGCGCTCACTTCACTACTTCCACTCTGGTTTCAACGACCTCATTCTCTCAGGGCTAGTCGGTATCCGACCCAGTGCTGACGATGTCTTTGAAGTCAATCCTCTTGCCGATTCATCTGTGACATACTTCCGCGCAGACCACATCTTGTATCACGGTCATGACGTCGCAGTGCAGTGGGACGCAGATGGCTCGCGCTACGGCTCTTCAGGTCTGCGGATTGAAGTCGATGGCCAAGTTGTAGCTTCATCGCCTGGTTTGTCTCATTTGAGTGTCCCGCTGTCTCGCAATGCGCCTCCAGCCATCACTCGTCGTATCGCAAAGTCTGTTCAGCTTAGCAGCGATACGCAATATCCCAAGGGTAGTGTCTCGGTGTCTGACGTGGATCCTGTTACCATCTACGGCTCAATTGACGGCCGGGTGTGGTTTTTCCCAGAGACAGAGGTTGCGAATGGCTGGAGTACACCGGAGGGTAATGGACAAGAGTTGTGGTTCCAGATTGATTTTGATGGAAATACTGCAATAAGCAGTGCAGAGATTGCGTTCTTTGCAGATGATGGCCAGGGCTTTGATGTGCCAGAAAGCTATAGGGTACAGATGGCGGATGGTGACTCTTGGTCTGATGCTAATGGCGCGCAATATGCGAGCCCCGTAGCTAATGGAATCACGGATGCTACGTGGACAGAAGCCCAGAGCAGCAAGGTACGACTAGTCTTCACACCAAAGAGCGGTAAGAAGGTGAGACTTGTTGAGTTCAAGCTCTTCTGAGGTTGTCAGATATTTGCAATCTCAGGGTTTCTGCATTTCTGTCAGTATTCGTGTGTAGCTGAATAGGTTCAAGAAAAGTCAGTAAAGAAAAACGTCTACTCGCTATAACTGTGGAGAGAAAGACATAAGAAGCAACAGTCCCTGCACTAACTTCACCAAACATCCTATCTGCGTACAGTCAAATCCTGCCTTGTTCATACTATTGCGCGCCAAAACGATTCATTCTCTCACATAGCTGGTCACGGAAGTAGTGGATCTATAGTCACAGTAAATGGTATCGGTCATGAAAGCAGACACAACTCTTGGAGTCAGAAACAGACCTGGCCAAGCCACAGCACCAGACATCTTCATCCCGCCTTCAATATCACCGGGCCATGAGGATACTAGAAATCGTCAAGTGAGTATATAATTCAGTGTTAGACCATTCGCAAGACTGGAGTGACGAGCTGGTCCTATGTACCATTAGCAGCCCAGGTTCCAGCAATTACCACTCTGATGTGGCAGCGCCATCAAGGTCGCAAATCGTGAATCCTAAGCAATCTGGTGAGATCTGCACAAGGTAATCGTTAGGGCCTTGAGAAGAAGCAGAGTGCCCACCCAATTCGCCACATTTCCAAACCCAAACCCCAAACGCCAGTGACACCATGTGAATACATTACATCCCCTCCCCCTCCTCCCCAGCCCAGCCCCCCCTATGGCCAGAAGTACACACAAGTTTTGAGGTAGATAGAGGAGTCCAGACGGCGCCCTTACCAAGATGACCCATTCCGTAAGAACAGGCAAGATGAAAGATACCCCAGCTAGTACTAGCCCAAGGCACTATCGCATCAAGGTAATAAGTGCCGCCTGGAATTCCCAATTCCACCTCAAAACTTGCTGGCAGCAGTGGCCCACAGCGAGTTGTAGATCTTGTCTACAACGTAGGACGCACGAATCACCCGGTGGTTGAAGCTGCGTCCATTAAGGCCCTGAAGGGCCTTCTCGCCGCCGGAGACCGTCTCGAACTTGACGTAAACGTCTCCGTCACTGTTTGAGTCCACAGCAATGTGGACCACCCGCCCGTACTTCTTATCGCACTCGGCCTTGATCTCGTTCTCGAGATCCCTGACCCAGTGCTGGCCATAGGCCTTCAGCTCCCTATAAATCTGTTAGAAATTATGATCAAAACCATGGGACAAGGGAAAACGTACTCCTCCGCGTCAAACGCATTCTCGATTTTGACGCATCTTGACGCCACCGGCCTCTCCACCACAGGCGCGCGAGGTTTGACGACAAGTTGTGCGCCCAGAGCAGCGGACTCGGGAGCGTCACGGCGGGCAAGTGCGTTCATCAACTTGCTGCGGTCGTACGTCTTGAAGTTGACGCCGGCGACATCTGTGTCGTCGAGAGCAGAAGCACCGCTGACGCCCCGGTCGTCCTTGCTGTGGGTGCGGTCGAAAACACCCCCAGTGCCGCCAGCATGCGCACCGCGGCCACCAGCACCGCTGAAGGCAGAACCTTGATAGGTCTGCGCCTGTTGGTTGAAGGTACGCAACAGGCTGGCGGTGGACTCTGGCGTGAACTTGTCATTGCCGAGGCCGACGCGGATCTGGCGGCCAGCAAGCTCGAAGCTGTTCATCTCAGCCAATGCTTCTCTGGCATTGCTGGGATCCACGAACCTAGAAAAGCAATTGTCAGTAGGCAGAATTAACGATTTGCAGGTAGGGAAGACATACTGAACAAAACCATACCCCTTCGAGCGGCCAGGGTTGGTCTCATCGTGCTGGAGTGTGACTTGTTCCAGCTCGCCGAAGGGCTCAAAGATCTGGGCCAGGTCCGGCTCCGTGACGCTGAAGTGGATGTTGCCGACATAGAGCCGGTGGAACGGGGCGCCGTTGACTCCAGGAACAACACCGCCTTCAGAAGGGCGGGCAGCGCGGTTCTTCTCAGCTTCCGTCAATTGGGCAATGATCGGAACGCCTTTGAGTTTTTGGCCCGTCAGCTCGAGAGCCTTCGCGACCGATTCTTCCTCCCTGAACTCCACGTAGCCAACACTGGTACTAAGGTCAGTCAAGGGCACATGTAGCCATCCGGGGAATACCAACCCTTTTGAACGTCCCGTGACCCTATCCTTGACAATTTGGGCCTCGACAACGGGACCGACACTCTCAAAGAAGTTGCGCAAGTGGCGGGTCTCGGCGCGCTGGGAGATCTGTTGCACGAATATGGTGCGCTTGTCACGGTCGTCCTCCGTGGCCTCTGGAGTCGCCGTGTGGGAATAGCGACGACGACCGTCACCATTCCCACGGCGGTCGCGAGAGCGATCACGACCACGGTCACGGTCACGCACATCCCGATCCCGATCACGGCGAGGTGAGCGAGAACGGGTGCGGGAGCGGGCGCGACCGTTGTAGTAATCGCCTCCGCTGCGATTGCTCCGAGAGCCACGGTAATGGTCGTGCGTGTCGCCACGCTTGGGTCTATCGCAGTCTTCATCTGAGTCAGCACCTTTGTTTGATTGGGGACGGCTTCCATCTCTTCGCCCAAGGTCTCTGTCACGGCTTCGTCGCCTGTCTCCATTTGACTCACGATCGTAAAACGGCTCACGGTGGCGATCCCGGCTGCGATCCCGGCGGTCATAGCGGTCGTGGTGGCGGTCGTGGTAACGGTCATCACGACGAGAGTCGGTGTCGCGAGGCTTGGCTCTGTTGGTCGTGGGCTTGTTCTTCTCGCTGTCGCGGGCGGCTGCATCGAGGAGCGCCTCGACATCCTTGACTTCAGTCATGGTGGGGCGATTTCTGTGTTTGGATAAGCTGTGCAGTCGCGTGTGCGCAATCACGATGCTGGCGTAAGTAGTAGTGATCTGGCTTTGACGATAGCACTGAATCAATTGCTGTACTGAGAAGCGCCGAAGACAGCTGTCACTTTTTGCGTGACGACTTTACTGTCGAAGGTGTCGCTCAAGTGTGTGGTGCTTGTGCGCAGTTTGCGACAGTGTGATGGAGGTGGGTAGGGTAAAGGCCGCCGTGAGGAATTTCTATAGTCGTCGGCTGACTAAGCAGGGCTGCAGCCTGATCCCACACGTGATCGCTTAGCCCCTGCATGTGGCTGCCTGGCCCCTCACGTGATGGCAATCATGTGGCTGCCTGGCCCCTCACGTGATGCCTGGCCCCTCACGTGATGGCGATCATGTGACCCCGCCCCCGATAGCGGCCGGAAGCGGCAGGGCACGGCAGGGCACGGCAGGGCAAGGCACGGCGAGGTCGCAGTGGTACAGTGGAGTGGTAAAGAGGAATAGTTATACGCCGTCTATTAACATTACTTATTTATATATACCTGCCTGCCTGCCTCCTCGACAGCGAAGCAATCCATGTGGGGCAAGCATGACAAGAGGTATCGAACCAGGCTTGCCCACGTAAATTGAATCCACCCAGACGCCTTCATATGCCAATTCGCGCCAACAAACTCGTACGTCTAACGTGACCGTCAAGCAGTCTTGACCACCTTGGAAGACGGCCCCATGTCCAGCTCAGTGCCAAACACCCAATCCCAAAAGCGGCTAGTGACACCAAATCCGTTCTGGTAGTCGGCAAAGTGATGCTTGAGGTGGTATTTCTTGAGCTCTTGATAGTACTCGGGCAGTCTGTGTTTGTTAGCCAAATCATACTCCGGAGTCGGTGGTGCAACGCGGACTCACTTTTGGTGATGCAGAAAGTAATGCGTCATGTCGTAGCAGGTATAGCCAAATATGCCCCCGCAGTAAGCTGCTGTCGCTGCGTACCAGTTCCAGAAAATGATGGAGTGCGCAAACTTCCAGAAAGGTGCCGCCAGCGCGACAAAGAGTGTGGGTGGCATGACGAGCCTGTACTTGTCCATGGGCAGGTAATGGTGGATGCCGTGCAAAAGGAAATGCAATGTGATGCCCACACGATTATCAGGCAAATATCTAGTCATCATTAGCCATGCTCCGGTTGATGCATCGAGGGCACCTACTCGTCCAGGTGAAACAAGCATCTGTGCAGTACGTATTCAATAATCGTCCAGAAGCCTAGTCCAAATACCCAGTACCCAGCGGTGGCGGGCACAGTCAGTCCGCGCATGGCTATGCTGGTACCAATGGCAACACACGGCCACCACAGTGTGGGCACAACCCACCACGGTGTCTTGCTCAGCGGCTCCAAGAAGTTACCGAAAAGAGGTGCAGAATCGCCTCCTTTGTAGTGGCGTGGACGGTGGACTTGTTCCAGGTAGAAATCCTTTTTGAATCCACCTTTCCATATTTGCATCAATAGAGGCTGGCTGAGGTCGAGGAACTTGTGTTCCTTGTAGTCCTTTAGTGGATCTGTCTCTCGCGACAAATCATCTGCCGAAGACATGCCAGTGGCAGCATAGAGGGGCTTGCCGTTCTCAGTCATGCCCTTGAGATGTTGCTTGCCTGCGTCTGATGGCGGTAGGGGGACAATCTCGGCAGGTGATGAACTCTTTGTTGCGCCATTCAGGATGGCCTCTGTGGGCATGAAGCCAATCAGGCTCTCCTCCAAGATTTCGTATGCAGAGTCTGAGTGAAAATGCGACGCTTGGTCCTTCAAAATAGCCTCCACATCCTTTCCAGCATATTCGAGAATGAGATCACCGCCGCCAGGGTGTCCGTCGAGGAAATCAGTCACATCGTAGACCTTTGTACCAATTGTGACATAGCAGGACTGTTCATTGTTATGCGACTGCACTTCAGCAATGGGAATGGTCGGGAGGGTGCGGCCAGGCATAGTTGTAATCGTAGACATGCGGGTATTGTATGTCTGAAATTGGTGATATACCGTATACGTGGAGCGCTCAAGGATCAAGGAGGTTGAAGGTTTAGGGAGAAGTATATACTGTCGGCAGTGCGCGCGGTAGATGAAGGCTTCGGACGAGCGAAACACGGGAACACAAATGGACAAGATTAGACGGCAGAAAGAAAGGAGTGTAGCGGGTGAGATGGGTATTAGAGTGTAGGTACTAGGACGTAGGGGCGTTGGGTGGGAACAAAATCAATTGTCAGGAGAGCAGCCAAGACCAGTCGATCGCGTGGTGGCGAGACCTGCATCTCTCGACCTTCGGACCTCCGAAATTGCTTGAGAAATTAAAATTAACTACTCTGTATTCATTGATCATTGCTCCGTAGTTTGTACAATGCGAGTTACCATTGCCAGACTTTTTTTCTTTTTTTTCTTTTGGAATGCAACGGAATGCAACGGCTACCTATTACCAATGGTACAGCACATCTCTGCCGAATAACTAATCATCTCAACACACGTACCAATACATGCTGAGTCACAAATTAAAACAATACAAGGGCAGATTTATAGTTATGGAAAGTTGCAACAAAACTGATGACCAGTGGAAACTTGGCCGATACCTCCTATAGATAGAGGACTTGGAAGTTGGAACACTAATTAAAGGCGAGCAATTTGTACATGTATTAATACCTACATGGACTACCTACCTAGGTAATAACAGACTGATGTTAACTAACTAATTATTTAATTAATAGTTAACTACTTGGTAGACCGTTTGAAGTGTTCCTGCAGATATGCCAGCCATTGGCCGTCAGCCTTGCTGATCCCTTGTCTACCCCAGCGGCTGTTGCGTCACCAACGTCGACCACCTGCAAGTTGCCAGTTGCAAGTTGCAACTCCCTCGCAATGCCCGTGATCGACCGCAGCTTCGCCATGGCCTTGTTTCTTGATTCTGCCTGGGACGCTAAACAGCCAGTGTCCTTGGTCTTTCCCTTCTGTCCAGATGACATTTAACTACAACCCTCCTACTCACATCCTACCCTCACATCCAAACTCCCCAATATCCAATCCCGTGACAGCGCGTGACGACCGCGTTGTCTCTCCTCATCATGCACACACGCTCGCATCCACTACACAGCGCATACTTTTCTATCGCTCATATATGCATCTTCTCTCTCCTGTTGTTTGGGGTACCTGTGGCCCGTGGAACCCACCATATGGCTATCAAAGCACCCAGGAAGCAGTTGCGCAGGAAGTTGGACATAACACCTATGCTGGTCACCAATCAGTGCCCTGAGGATATTTACCCTGGCATCTCGACGCAGTCTGGAAATGGACCTAGCGAGAGTGGCTTCAAGCTCACTCCTGGCGAGACCAAAAATCAAACCGTGTCGGAAGACTGGCAAGGTCGAGTGTGGGGCAGGACAAATTGTTCTTTCAACAGCGAGGGCACTGGTCCTAAAGAGGGCCGCGGGAAAGCCTGCAAGTCTGGGGACTGCAATGGGATCCTCAATTGCCAGGTTGGAGTATGCAAAGCAACGTCCAATTCATCTCTTCCCATGTACTAACTTGAGCATAGGGCGATGTTCCAGTGTCCCTAGCCGAGTTCACACTAGATGCCGGAGATGGACATACCTATTACGACATCTCTTTAGTCGATGGGTACAACCTGCCCATGGCCATCGTCTTGCAACCGCTTGAGAATGTCACCCTTGACGACATACCACCCAATCTGACCAATCCTTCGTGCCAGGGGACCGCCGGATTACTAGCGCCTCAAGGCTATGATCCATATTCCCACCAGCCTGAGTTTCTCCGTACTAACAAGTCGTATCCTCTACCATTCGAAGGTGACGTGGATGAAAACAAGATATCAAAGTGGTGTCCCTGGGATCTGCAACAGTCTCCTCCAGACAAGCCTGGCGATGGGGTTTACCCATACCCCGACGACAACATAAAGCGTCCCAACTTCAACCCGTGTTTTTCGGCATGTGCAAAGAACAATAAACCCGAAGATTGCTGTACGGGACAGTATAACTCGGCGAGCAAATGTCGGCCTGGTCCATATTCAAAGAACGTAAAGGAGGTTTGTCCAGACGCCTACAGTTTTGGTAAGCTTCGTTCCTACTCTTTTCGCAAATCTGAACTCATTTGTGGTGTTAGCATTCGACGACCAGACTTCCACCTTCATTATACCCTCTGGTGCTGGTTTCGAGGTCGTATTCTGTCCAGGAGCACGCTCGACGAACATACTAGACACAAGCATGGAGAAGATGCAGCAGTTATCCCAGCAGGGAAAAGTCAACAAGCAACAGGCAATGGTACTGAAAAGAGCCAGAGAAGAGATGTTCAAGAGAAGTGCTGCAACAAGTACACTCGGCCTTGATTTCAGTGCTCTCGGAGTCGTTTCAGTGACCATGATGCTCTTGCTGGTCATATAAGCGGCAACTTGAAGGAATTGTCGTCGTTTTCTTTCCTTTTTTTTTTTGACAACACGACGCTGTTAGAACTCATTGCTTGGAAGTTGTATACCCTCTCATTGTAACTAGAAGACTCCTCTACCAAATAGATGTTTGACAACACGTTTATAATCCGAAGAAGAGAACCGTTCTATGAACCAAGATTAGCAACGTACATTTACATGATGCAATGCAGGTTTCCCCTCAGGCTGAGATGCAATCGCCATCTCTCACAAGGCAGTGCATTGCTCTTACCATTTTAGACTGAACGGGAACGGAACATTGAAGTTTGGAGAGTGAGAAGTTTGCAGACTTTGTTGCTCGAGGAAACAGATGTGCCTCGTTCAAGTGTGCTAATTCTGGTACGGAGAATCTCTGCCCGACCCTATCCTGGTGCATGCATGAATATGCAGTACTAACTAGGGCCTCGGCTTGCCTTTGGGGCACGGCAGAATGGGTAGGTCTGTCCGCTTAACTAATATGTACGTACCTAAGTAGGCACGTAGGTACCTACCACTTCTGAGCACGCTCCGTGAATCACGAACTGCTCGAAGAAATTCAATACGGTGTATAACATCCCGCTCTAGCTCACTGTGTTCAGCTGACAAGAATTGAAAGCCCTTTTGATCCATGAGCGACCTGCGGCTCGATTCAAAAGCCGCGTAGTTATCTGGTTTACCTGAACAGATAATACTGTGACTGATCACAAACGAAATAGCCATGGGAAACTCTCAGGTTCATTCCAGTTGTCCATTGATAGAAGGTTGGAAGTTCAAACAAACAGATGACACGGAAAAAGATGTCTGGCTTTCGGTCAAGAAGGTCCCCACCAACATCCACCTTGATCTGATTGATCATGGAAAGTGAGTCTAGGCCGATTCGCATGCGACAAGTTTTTGCTTTGCAAGTAACTAAACTGTCCCCAGAATACCCGATCCATTTCTAGGGTTTAATGAGCTCGATGCAGAATGGGTGGCAGACAAGGCTTGGACCTATAGCGTCGAGCTGCCCAAAGTCACCGAAGTGCAGAGCGGTGCAGTTCATGTGCTCGCATTTGATGGATTGGATACTTTCGCAACAGTCAGGCTTAATGGCGAAGTGATTTTGAAGAGCGACAACATGTTCGTCCCACATCGCCTCGACGTCACCAAAAAAATAAAACCGGGGTCAGCCAATACTCTAGAAATCGATTTTGCTTCTGCAAGGCTGGAAGCTATCAAAATAAAAGATGCACATCCAGAGCACCGATGGGTCGGATTCAATGGCGACATGGCAAGACTGGCGGTACGCAAAGCACAATATCACTGGGGTTGGGATTGGGGCCCAATTCTCAATACTTGCGGCCCATGGCGCGAGGTTAGACTGGAGACGTATCAAGCTCGAGTTCGGGATTTGCGGGTCGATTACAAGCTGGATGACAGATTGAAATCAGTCTCTGGTACCATATCCGCGCATGTTGAAGGCCCATCAGCTCAAACCGTTTCCTTCACAGTGTCAGACGGAGAACATCAGGTCTTCAGAGAGACTGCGAACATCACTGATGGCGTTGCAAAGGTCGACTTCCATGTCAACAGTCCAAAGCTGTGGTATCCACATGGATATGGCGAACAACCGTTGTATCAGATCAAAGCTACAGCCTTGGCAGACGGCGTAGAAGTGCATCATGCTATGCGTCGCACCGGTTTTCGAAAAGGCGAATTGATTCAGCAACCAGATGCGACTGGAAAAACATTTTTCTTTCGCGTCAACGGGATCGACGTCTTTTGTGGCGGGTCAGACTGGATACCAGCAGACTCGTTCACGCCCAGGGTCACCGAGGAGAAATATCGAAAATGGTTGGACATGATGGTTGACGGATATCAACTTATGATTCGGTGCGTCCATTTCCAAAACTCTTGACAAATAATCGTATCGCAAGCTGATGCTAACTTCCCGCAAGAATATGGGGAGGCGGCATATGGGAAGAAGATATCTTCTACGACATTTGCGATGAGTTAGGCATTCTTGTTTGGCAGGACTTCATGTTCGGGTGTGGCAATTATCCCGCATTCCCAGAGATATTGAAGTCAATCAAAGAGGAGTGCGTCGCAAACGTGAGTCGGCTGCGACATCACCCCTCAGTGATAATCTATGCGGGAAACAATGAAGACTACCAGGTTCAGGAGCAATACGGACTGACATATGACTACAACGACAAAAACCCGGAGAACTGGCTAAAGACAGATTTTCCCGCCAGGTACATCTACGAGAAGGTGAGCCCTCGATGCGCGGATTGTGTCCCAGAATCTTAGCATACTAACGCAGAATCTCGGTCAGCTTTTACCCGAAGTTGTTGGAGCAGAAAGTCCACATGTTCCCTACCACCCAGGCTCGCCCTGGGGCGATGGTCTGAAAACATCGAACCCCACTGTAGGCGACATGCACCAGTGGAATGGTAACCGGCCGGCCACCTTCAATTTATCCAACAACCTATACTAATCACTGCTACAGTCTGGCATGGAACCCAAGAAAAATACCAGATATTTGACAAGCTCGGCGGTCGTTTCAATAGCGAATTCGGCATGGAGGCATTCCCTCATATCGATACGATCAAACATTTCTGTACTGATCCGAAGCAATTGTATCCTCAAAGTCACATGCTAGACTTTCACAACAAGGCCGATGGGCACGAGCGAAGGATAGCAACATATTCAGTGGAAAATTTTCGATCCAAAACTGACCTAGAGGTATGTGGTCTGCTTAATATTCTAGGAGTTGGCCATATGCTACCAAAGAGTGGTGGTGATCTGACTGTGCGCTAATACTACTATATGGCGTAGGCGTTTATTCATCTTACGCAGCTTTCCCAAGCAGAGGCTCTAATGTTTGGGTATAAGGGCTGGAGACGACAGTGGGGCCAGAATCGCTTTTGTGGTGGTGCTCTCGTTTGGCAACTGGACGATTGTTGGCCTACAACATCATGGGCCATCGTCGATTACTTCCTACGAAAAAAACCTGCATACTACGCCATGCGCCGCGTACTTGCGCCCATTGCCGTAGCAGTCAAACGAGAACATTTCGATTGGAGTGTTGTTCATGCACGAGTGCCCGATACCAGTGCTTACGAAGTTTGGGTTGCGAGCCAAAAGCAGGAGCATATTAAAGCGACAGTGGAATTGAAGTTCATCAGCATTAAGACCGGAAAAGAAATCAAAGACAGAATTGTCAAGGAGGATGTTGAGTTGGTACCAAACGGCACCACCGATGTTATTTCTGGAACAATCGACAACCGGAATGAGGAGGCGCATGTACTGGCGGCCAGGATATGGATCGACGGGATCGCTGTGTCAAGGGATGTCGACTGGCCTCAGCCTCTAAAGTATCTCGATTTTGAGGACCGTGGCATGGAAGTCATACCACAGGGCGACACTATTGTGGTTAGGGCCAGCAAGCCTACCAAGGGTCTTGTTTTCGAAGAGCGGTCTGGCATTCTCGTGCACGATAGCGCCATTGATGTCGTACCCGGTGACGAGCAAATTATCAAGGTCAAGGGGTTGGACAAACAAGACGAACCGTTGAAGTGGACCTACCTTGGAAAAGACTGAGGTTTCGTATCCCGGCACAAGACAATGAGTAGAGCAAGCGTCACATGTACGGGTGCAGGATAGCCTAGTCATGCAAATCTAATTTCCGAGGATTAGCTTCTAGGTACAAAGAGTAACTTGCTTAAGTGACATGACATGGTTAGCAAACCCAAAAAAAAGGAGTAGAAAGCATGACATCAAGTGCTTACAGCATGGTCCTAGAGCTTTGCATTACAGGCATTGTCTGTAGGATGGAGGAATCAAACATGCCATGCTAGTAGTGTCTCGTTGGGCAACTTGGCAAGACACTTTGCGGAGGGGTAGTTATATGTGTGGGCACTATGGAGCAGCATCAACTAACTTAGCCAAGATTTCGATATGAAAGTCGTTTATCGAACATTTTCCCTGTCCAGAGTTAATATATCCCTTGTGGGTGATTGGCTGACAACCGTCTGGTTTCTCGCAGCATAAGAGTAGTCTAACGCAACCTGATCGAATGCCGCAGCGTTCTTTTGGTAGATTTCGGCCCACTCCCGCTGTGAACCCGGGCGCTGGAGCGCACTGTTGTTGTACCTGTATGTAGTCATGTCGGCAGAGGGATTAGCAAGCAAAGCAAGCGAGGTGTCACATAATATGAGACTACCAGTCCCAAACATGTTCACGGGCTCATCCTGTCCCGAGATACATGCCATTCCCCTTCACTCCCAGGCAATGCAGAAGCGAGTGCAGCATGATGGCCGCAGTTAACACGATGCAATTGCGGGAAGTATATTCCGCAAATGCTAAAACGACATGCAGTAGTAGCCTCGTACCCTAGACTTTCAATTTACAATGCAACCAATACTAGGTAATGTATTCGTTGTTCCGGATGACTTCTCAACGGCGTACGAATGCGAGAGAGGACCTTGGAAGCAGGCCCTTAGGTAGTCTCGCCGAGTGTTCTGGCAGGGCCTGTACCAAGTACCTAGTTACCTTAGAGCTATTGCTTTAATGCGGGGACTGAAGTGATAGCAGAGTGGCGCGCGGGAACCACCACAAATCCTTTGCCCGTCATGGCTCTGCTGAATCGTTAATGTCACAGCAGGCCTCGATGGCGTGTCCACTGTATCATGAAAACTACAGGTAGCTACCTGGCCAGAGGCGGGTCCCTAAAGCTATCTGCAGCCTGAATAAACTGCGTAAAGGCAAGATAATTGCGGACAGATTCTTGGATCGACTGCATATGTGCATTGCCACTCTACTACTACTCTTCTCATTTGCTATCTTAGCATCCCATCCCTGGGACCCTTCCAGCCTTTATATTGAACGTCTCGAGTAGCTACCATTTGTCTGGTTACTGTGCTTTTGTTCATCTTCCTCTGTCGGTTTAGACGGAGACATTCCTCGATTCGGCAGCTGTGTACCTACATGCATGTCTGACACCTGCTCCTGCGCCAGTATCTAAACTCCTGCCCCAAAACCCTGATCGGCTCGTGAAAGCTGGACAGTGGCAGCCAGAAGAAATCATCATGTTTCATACATTTCAATCCTCTACTGGCCTGCGATCTCCTGGTGCAGACACTGACAGTTTGGGAAAGCCACCACGGCCAGCAGGTTCTCGACGTATTTCGACCAGCAATGCGTGTGTCGAATGCAGGAGACGGAAAATCCGGTGCGATGGCACGAAGCCATGCGGGCAGTGCCAATGGTACCAACATCCAGAAGTAAGGTTAACTGAAACTTCGCTGGTTTAGTTTACTCCACTAACTCAACTCAGGCCTGTGGCTATTCTAAGCCAACACAAAGAGTAGTACCAAGCAAAAAGTGAGTGCTTCGCGTAAGCATGCCGAATTTAGCCCACTAATGCAGCGACAGGCTGGTCGACAAGCTCTCCAACAACATCGAACAGTACAAGGCTGTTCTAACCAAGCTTTATGGACCCAAAGATCTTGAAACCCTGGCAAATCTGCCACGAGAAGAACTTCTTGAAATGGCGCTCTCGTCACCGGTAGCAATCCAAGAGACGCCACCAGCAGGAGTTTTGGGTCGTGCTCCGTCGTCTGAAATCCATACTGTATCCGATGGAGCAGAGAGTCTTGAAGCCCTCGAGCAAGCACCTCCAGAAGACCCTTTTTGGGATGAAGCACGAAAACACCAAATTCGTGTGCAAGGCATCTCCGATGATGTCAATGGCCTCTCCCTGTCTGTAGACCACTTGTCGTCATATGTTGGCATATCTTCAGTGACAGCCGCCCTCAAAGTTATTGTGAGGTGTGTGCCCCAAGCACGCGCTCTCATGGCCGCCGAAAATACAGAGACGACCCTTCCCAGTCGAGAAGGGAGTCCTCCTCCAGAACTAGCCGATGATGGCCCTCTTGCACTACCTTCTTCCACCCATGGCCAGGAACTCATTGAAAGCTATTTTGATCGTGTCCACCCTCTCTTTCCATTGATCGATGAGCGGAAGTTCTGGTCGAAATATCTGTACGGAAATCGGAAAGACTCTCAATGGCTTGGACTTCTTAACATGGTCTTTGCTCTTGGTTCCCTTGCCTCTTCATTGACAACTAACGAAGCACATTACCTTTACTTCAAACGGTCCCGGCAACACCTCTCACTTGAGTCGTTTGGTAGTGGAAATCTAGAAGTTCTACAAACATTGGCTATTATGAGCGGCTTTTATATGCATTACCTAAATCGACCAAACGAGGCACATTCCTTGATGGGAGGCGCTTTACGCATGGCTACAGCTCTGGGATTACATCGGGAATACTCAACACGTACGGATTCCAATACACAATTGATGTTGCCAGGCGACGAAGAAGAAGAAGAATCAATTCTACCCGAAATGAGGCGGCGCATATGGTGGAGTCTATTCTGTCTCGACACGTGGGCGTCAACTACGACTGGTAGGCCGTCGTTGGGTCGTATGGGCCCTTCAATCACGGTGTTGAAGCCGGGTACAGCACCAGACGCAGTAAGTTATACTTTCCACCAATAATTAGTTAGTAGGAGCCTTTGAATGCAGAAATGGCTGACGTATAAAATTAGGTTCCCACTATCCCGCCACCTAACAGCCATCAATACATCGAGCAACTCAAAATCCTCCCGTTGATTCACGCATCAGTTTTCTGTTCGCTGGCAACAAAGATTCAAGATCGCCTTGTCGAAATACCCTTGCTGCCCCCCGCAGAAACAGCCACTTACGATGCTCAAGTCCTGAAGTGGTATGAAGAATTGCCGTCCATTCTTTCCAACTCAGAGGAGCCAGGCCCAGAATTCCTACGACGGGTGAGACTGATCATGAAGTGGCGGTTCCAAAATATACGAATTGTGCTTCATCGACCCTATCTACTGACTACTGCACTGCGGAAATGTACATGGAATACTTTGAGCGCGGAGGAAAAAGTGGCCGTCGGGAAATGTCGGCTCATCGCGCTCAAAACAATTGAAGATATCAGCCAAGAGTGCATGCGGGACCTTCTGTCAGGTTGGCATGCGGTGTGGCTTTGTTTCCAGGCCTGCATGGTACCCATGGTGTCGCTCTTTAGTGATGCAAGTCAACCCGACGAGATACGCAAGTGGGAAAGAGCAATTGAGACTGCACTGCAGTTTTTCGAATCATGCGGAGACTACAGCATCGCCGCAAAAAAGAGCGGCGATGCAGTGTCGAGACTCTACCAAGCATACAAGACGTATGCAACATCAACATCGACATGTCCAACACCAACTGCGATACACTTGCGAACACCCCAAGTCCAATCCCACTTTGCCTATCAGGTCAACGCGATGAACAGAGCTCACATGTTCCAACCGCAAAGTAACTTTGGACCATGCCAGCAAACCGAGTTCCACTACAATCCAGCCACGCCTACCTGGGCAAATGTTAATGATCCTTCTCTCCTCAACCATTTCTGGGATGATATGATGTGGGACACTAATCTGCCGGACATGCACGAGGTTTCTTTTGGGCTAAGCAACGACTATGAGTATGACGGAGCGGCAGCAGACTCAAACACCAACGGTGGCTGTTGGATGCAAGGAAACTGACGTCTTCCCCAGTGGGACTCGCAGCAACAGGTAGCCTCGATATCGACCTACGAAAGCTCTGGCTTCTGTCATGCAATCCACTGGCTACGGTATAATGACCGGCATATTTCACTGGAGTCACTGTGCTTTACTCGCATGTGAAAGCTGTATACTCCGTAGTTTGGCTAGGTAGGTACATGTGTTATACATGGGCTTTCAAGATATATCCCAGGCAATGAGCTGGGGGTACCCTAGAAGCACCATAACATGCGCTCGGAAGAAGGTCAGTGATCTGCGTCGGGAAAATGGATGCAGAGTTTGAGAGTTGGTAGCTTGGGAGGGGGGAACAGTTTCAATAGTATATGCTATTAGGCCAAACGTCTCCCCACATTTCAACACTACTTACTCAGTTGGATGCATAGGAAATGCCTGTGGGAGCCTGAATAAAGTGGCGGTGTCCTGTTTGCTCGAGTTCCTCGACTCAGAAGGTTGCATTGCATTGCAGTGTCAGCGCCAGAGAATCACCTCAATAGGTATATCACGGCAGCCATCACAATAATGGACCAGGGCATGGTACCTCCAGGACTTGGCGGGTTTGGGCAAGACCAAAATAGATTGGCAACAGGATGTCATGTGCAAGAAGCGCGTACACGATAGGATGCACAGGCTGGTGGAAGGGGGGTTTTTTTTTGCACAGGTATTCCAGATGCTTCTTGGAGTAGTGATTCATACTGATCAGGGTCATTTTGGACAGTTGCCAAGTAATCTGGCCCCGTAGCAGCTAGCCCATGGAAACTCTGGGATAATACGAGATGTTGTAATATGACAGTACATGACAGGGTGAGGGCGAGTAGGAAAGGCACGTGACCGAGATGCTTGCCGGATCAAGACTCCAAGAGTGACATGCGTTGCCAAGCTTTGCTTGGTCCCCCAATGGACTTGTTAGGTGCCACTCTTGTGCGTATACAAAGGCATTGGTGTTGCAAGCGTAGGTACAATGTGACAAAGTGAACTGTAGTCTGTACCAAGGTATGTAGTTAGGTGTCGTACCGTATCGATAACTACATAGTAGTATGTAGGTCCCCCCCCCCACATAACTACCTAACTAGTTAGTTAACTATTAATACAACCACGGTCGTGGGTGGAAGCACGAGTAAGCCTAGGTAGCTATATTAGCTATACATAGTAGGTATTAGTTAGGTACTAGAAAGCTTGGTAGACTACCAAAAGTCATTCCAGCCGTCAGCAAGTGACTCTGGATGGCTTCACAACATGTAGGCAGGTAGGCAGGCAGGCAGGGAGGCAGGTAGGGAGGCGGGTAGGTAGGCAAGTTGGCAGTGTACAATCAGTAGTGAGAGAGATGAACTACGCAGTAGAGAAGAGATAGCCACCAGTTCCCCCACGCACGTGCAGGCCTGAAAGCCTAGCGCACATGGCCGAGTACGGCGTGCGGCGAATTAACTACTCACCAACTTGTGAACATACATAGTATACCTCCCGTTCACTTCTGGTCTCCCTACTGCTCCAGGCCCAAATACCTACGCGGTTGTGTGGAATCAGCATTGCCCAGCATGTCATCGGAACCCGATCTGCATCGAGCCATCTCGATGAAGCCACAACCATGTTGGGCGCCTCCCTGCACACATGTAGTTGACTACATACATGAAACACGACAAAACTGACTTTGGTTAATAGTTCACCCACATCCACCCCGTCCCGAGCGCACCGCCAGCCCACACATCCACCACCACCACCACGCCAGTTCAGCCTCTGAGCACGCAGCAGTCGGCAAGGGGGACGGCAACAGTACCGCCATCGAGGCGACACGAGCCGGCAGCGAGCATGATCCTGTTGCGCACCGACATGTCTCTTCTCCTCGCATATCCCAACACAGTAACAATAGCGATCTCGAGAGCCAATCGCCTCCAGAATACAATGACCCCTACCGCCTCTCTGCCGCCATCAAGCCGGAAAGTGAAATGGCTCTTATCCGCGCCAACACGTCGCGCAAACGAGACGGATGCGGTCCCGTTGCACTGAGCCAAAAAGCCCGACATGCAAAGAAACTCGAGCAATTCTACGAGGCCCAAAACGAAAATATCCAACGCCTGCTCAAGCCCGTGGACGACCACCGACGAGCCGCCAAGGAAGAGGGCGATGCAAACCACCTCAAGTACAGGATTGCTGTCATCGGCTCCTTTGTGGCCAATGTCTCTCTCGCCATCCTGCAGCTCTACGCAGCCATATCGTCCCACTCGCTATCGCTCTTCACCACCATGGCCGACTCGCTTTTCGACCCCCTCTCCAACCTGACGCTCATCCTGTGTGCCCGCGCCATCGCCCGCGTCGACGGCCGCAAGTTCCCCAGCGGCAAAGCACGCATCGAAACTGCGGGAAACCTAAGCTTTTGCGCCCTAATGATTACAGTCTCGGTCGTCATCATTGTCGAGTCGGTCCGCTTGATTGCAGAGCATCGTGGTCCCGATAAGAACGAGTTCCACCTCCCCTCAGTCCTTGCTGTAGCCATTGCATTCGTCACCAAACTATGCCTTTTCCTGTACTGCTGGACCCTCCGCAACAAGTATAGCCAAATCAGAATCCTATGGGAGGACCACAGAAACGACCTCAGCATCAATGGCTTTGGCGTGCTCACCAGTATCGGTGGATCCAAGCTCGTGTGGTGGATCGATCCCATGGGCGCCATGATACTTTCTGTCCTAATCATTTTCCTGTGGGCCAGAACTGCATACAGCGAGTTTCAGCTCTTGATTGGCGTTTCGGCTGATACCAATATGCTCCAGCATATCACTTATATATGTACGTGCCTCTCTCTCTCTCTCTCTCTCTCTCTCCTTTTCCTATCCCCACCCACTTCTTATTGCACGAGCGAAAAAACCCTCCCCCCCCCCACCTTTTTTATTTTTTTTAACAAATAACAGCAATGACCCATTCCCCCGCCATCAAACAAATCGACACCGTTCGAGCATACCACTCGGGTCCCCGCGTCATTGTCGAAGTCGACATCGTCATGGACCCGGACGAGACTCTCCGCGACACCCACGATGTTGCCGAAGAATTGCAAATCAAGCTCGAGAGCCTGCCGGATGTGGAGAGGGCCTATGTTCATGTTGATTATGAGACTGACCATCGCCCTGAACACTTTTTGAAAAAGGAGCTGTAGTTTCTTCTTCTTCTTCTTCTTCTTCTTCTTCTTCTCCCTTTTTAGACTTTGGTCCTTTGTAAGAACAAGTCTATTATACAGGGTTTTGTTTGGCGTGGTGAGTATCGAGGAAAAAACAAACAAACAAACAAACAAACAAAAAAAAAGGATCAGGCATTGGGGCCTGCTACATGATTTTTGTTTTCTTTTTTCTTTTTTTGTTTGTTTTTTTGCTGCTGCTTGGTCATTTGCAAAAGTATTGTGGTAGAGACACAGAATAAGAACAAACCCCGCTTTCGTGGGCGAGCATACATACATTTACAAAGCGGAGTACTGTTATCACGACACCCTCATGATTACATAATAGACATCATTCATCAACGCTTTAGTAATCTCTCTACATTTTGACTGCACCTCGATCAATTCACTCCACGCACCAACGTCACAATTCAAAAATATCTATCCAGTGCAATGTTGAGTTTGTTTGATTATATTTCCATGGACTACAACTACAAGACCAGCTGCATCTATGACAAAGAAATACAAAATGGTATAAACGTCCAGCGAGGGGGGCAGGATTCAAGAACAAACGGATTTCTATTCTTCTCCGGGCAAAAGCCTAAGGCTCTGCCTACAAAATTGGGTGCTACATGACTGCTTTGGAGAGGTGCTGTGTGGTCGGGGTGTGCACTGGGCGCTATATGCTCGATGATTTGGGTCGATGGGCTTGGGTCGGATGCGCATGGGGGTTGGTGTTATGTATCCTGATCAGGGGGGAGGGGGCTGAGGGGTTTGACGTTTGAGGGCTCTTGTACAATGTGCTTTCGTCATGGTCCAGATATGTTGGTACATGATACCGCGTTGCATGCCGTTGTTTCCCTATCTTGGTTGACTCAGCAGTTTGTCAAGGAGTCGGCAAAACCACGGGCGAGCGATGGCGGCAACCCAGGCTGATGGGGCATGCAAACTCCATCTTGTCTCGAGTTGGCCACATAGCCTTTCGACAGAGGTATTGGAAAGCTCTCCCTGGAGGCGCCTCGATAGGAAGAACATGCATTACGGATACTTGCGCGGGTGGGGGAAATACTGACGTGAACTGATTATTGCAAGTCTAGCCTTGAGCTAGAAGATATCTCTCCGTATCGAGACATATCTCAAGCATGACAGCTAAGCAGCAGATCCAGAACACGACGATGGGTGGAGGGGCAGG
>SSBG01000008.1:204302-218376 GCA_028220655.1 Shiraia bambusicola | reverse complement strand
TGTGTGTGTGTGTGTGTGTGTGTGCATGTATCGCCTCAGGCTCATGTTTGGGGTTCGGTAAAAACATGAACAAAAGCCCAACCTCAAATCATGATTACGGATTCCAATACGTAGAAGGTCGTGCAAGTGGGCTAAATCTTAACTTTTTTTTTCCTTCTAAACATGGAGAAAATTTAAATAAAAGAAGAAAGAAGAAAAAAAAACAAGTCTTGGGAGAATCCACATTCCCTTCCGCGCTATAATATGGACGGGTTGGGATGTGGACAAGCGAACAGCTACGTAAACACTATCTACTTATCTACCTAAGTACCTACCTAAGCTAATGGGTGTCGGCTTTCGAACAAAAAGTCAATAAAACGCCTAGAAATGGTCGGAACGCAGCTATGTGAAACACCCACACAACCCACATATCGCTTGACTTGGGATAAAAACTACTAAAATGCTCCACTTTACAAGCAGATCCAACCGATTACATCTCCCATCAGTAGCCCTCTTGCTACATGCGCTGCCGAAAATTCATGTGCCGTCGCAGAGAAATGTCTATTGATGCCGTGGTCCCTTCCATGATGGTAAATGCTTCATTCGCGTCCCCCCTTATGGCGCCCATGGCGTCACGATTCCATATTGGTATTTCCACCTCTTCCTCTCCTGATTCAGCCCGTGACGCCCACTGCTAACGACACAAAAGAAATTGGTTTTGATGCCTTTTAAACACTGTACAGTTCGCGAAACCGGGCCTGTTGGTTTGGCGGAAGGCCTCCGAGAAATCCGTCAAAGTCTGAAATCATCCCCTTGTAGGTTTGAATAACCTGTTGCTTGGTATTAGATTTGTATAGAATCGTATTGCTGCCACCAACTTACTTTTTGGAAGGTATCCCGGACCGGCATCAGCAGAGCCTCATCAGCATGTGACATTTCACTGAAGAACTGGAGAAGAGATTGTTCCATGGCTCCAGGGTTGGCTAGGATAATGAGCATGAAGCCAGTAAGAGCATGTCCCTTTTCGTCTGTCCACATGACATTCTTAATAGCAGAAAGAAAAGGTGGCGCGATTTGCGCAAGATGTACTGCCAGAGACTGAGCGCATCCCAGTCCCAGCCGTCCCAAAGCTATGGCTGCGTTCTCGTTCAAGGAGTCTGGTACCTTTTCATCGAAGAGAATAGTACCCAATCGTTGCAGCAAACGGTCCACATATGGCTGCATCCCCTCCTTCTGCCTCATTGCGATCTCGCCGACGGACCAACAAGCATTGTTAATCACTGAAAATCCAGTCTCTTCCAATTCGTCCCGAGCCTGAGCAATGTCCAACTGCGCAATCAGTATTTCTAATATCTCTGGAAGACACGGTTGCAGCTGGGCAAATACATAGATAGCACAATCGCCCAACAACGCGTACGCAGACTGACGGACGTCGTTGTTGCTATCCTTCATGCTAACAGCAAGGATCTGGAAGAAGCTTGGCGTTTGGGCCACTAATTGGGCGCTCTCCTTGTCCGGCAGAGCTTGAATAATGGCACTTAGCAAGTCCAAGCTCGTTACGAGGAAGTCTTTGTCCGGGGCCTCAAAAGCAGGGTTTTGGTTTGCCAGGACACCTTCTTCGAGATTGCGATGGATAATGTGAATGCAACGCGCGAAGATGCCCGCTGCGTATGGCGAGAATTGATAACGCAGTGCGGTTGCGACATAGGATAGACATTCCAGCAGTGGGAACATCTCTCTCGATTGATCCGAAACTTTGTTCCATCGCTGAATGAGTGCAGGCATGAGCATGCCCACCAGCTCTTCCTCTCTCAAGGCAGGACCAACATGCTCTGCAAGAGTCTGAACGCAATCGTAAAGTATGAACATGTTGCGATCCTTGTATTTCGCAAAACACTGGACAAATTGGCTGACAATTGGTCGACAATAATTTGCCAACTCAGAATTTGCCTTTTCTTCAAGATTTGCAAACGCAGATGCAGCAGCTTCCTGTACCTTCTTATTATTGTCTAGCATTTTCTTCAAAATGCCATCCATGACAGGCTCAAAGAATTGCTGCTTTCCTGCTTCATCTAGATGCGCCGCCCATCCCGAGTATCTTCCGAGAGACCAACATGTAATTTGGCGAACGACAGGCTTTGGATCCTGGAGCAGTGTGATCAGGTATGGTGTAAGCATAGGAAGGTGTGGTTCTACGACATCCATACAGCCATCCGCTATGGCACCAAGAGCCAGAACAGCAGCCTCTCTGTTTGGCCATTCCGCATGACTCAAGTTTTCAGTCAAGTAAGGGAGAGTCGCTTGAAAGACGGCTTCGTGGAAGACAGATGCTAGGACATCTAGGGCGGCAGCTGAACACTTTCGAAGATTCCACTGATCTTCAGGGTCACCGAATGCGCTATCGTCATCAAAATCATCAATTTCGCCATCGCTGAGATCGTCATTGTTGGCGGTTGTGGTATCTGTAGCACTGTTGGAGGCTCCAGAATTCTCGCCGTTAGCATTTGTGGCCAGTCTTCCTGACTTGTTCGATGCAAAAGTAGGACGGATATCTTCTTGCCGATCTTCGAGGTCAAAATCCTCCTCTTCGCCCTCTAGGCGTAGTATGTCATCCTCGCTATAGATCATACTCGACAAAAGCACTGGTACAATCTTGGGCAAGTAAGGTCCCAAATGCTCCCGCATCTTTTCGTCTTCACCCACACATAGCCAGAATTCTGCAGCATCCAAGGCTAATTCAGCATTCTGAGGGTTACGTTGCTGGGTAACCATGTAATCGACCAGGCCTTCCATATGCGGTACAATCTTTTGGGGAGCAATGTCTGCAATATGCACGAATGCTCTGCATACGTGTTTCCTAACTTCCTCACTCGGGTCGCTGGCAAGTCGAAAGAGTTGTTGCAACAGTGCATCGAGATTCATAACAACGGCCTGAGGCTTGTCGGGAATGAATATGTTCATGCTTGCCACGGCGTCGGCACGGACAGTAGGTAAAGGACTATCAGTAAGCTCCAAGAGTTTAGGGAAAAGAAAACTGAGGGGTCGTTGCCCTTGGTACTGTTTGTCGAGGGCTCTCCTGTTGTCCTCACAAATCTTGAGGAGAGCACCCATACCGCCTTGTTGCGCTTGAGCCGATGTGTCGCCACTGGCATTGCTGACCATGTTGACGAGCTCAGAGAGGACTTGGGGCCATCCCAGAATACCTCCCTGTCGCACGATTTCAGTGATGACGTTGCCAGCAAATCCTCGCATTTGTGTAGCCTGGTCTTGCAGCCCAACTAAAATGGTGGATTTAATGTAGTCCTTTGTGCTTTCGGGCATGGCCTTGTAAGAGGTCTTGACATCGTTCTTGAGCATAATGGCGGCAGCAGCGCGGGCCTGCGTGTAGTGAGCAGCGCCCATGTCGATGCCGGATGGCGGCGAGTTATTGGAGAAGACATGGGTTAGGTATTTGTCGATATCAGGCGAACTCCTCGCGTTTTTGAGCATCTGCAGCCGTCACGATTAGCGCATGGCGGGGTGTGGCTTGGTGAGAGCGTGAAGGAGACTGACGATTTCGGCATTCTTCTGGACGCTGGGGTTCTGGCCAGCGAGAGAGTCCTTCAAGCATTGCACCAGCTGCCGTAAAGGCTCGTCCTCAGGGTGCCATGCCATGATCCAGTAGGACAAGGTTTAGCGTGCGGGGTGGTTGCAAAGCTGCCTCGACAAGCAGACTGTGTAGAGGGTCCGGGGAGGGGGACGAGGGCGAGTATTGGGATTGCTACTCAGGAGAGAGCAAGGTGTGGTGGAAGAGGCCGGGGCAGTGCCTGAAGCTCGTGCTGTGGACGCAGGACATGGTTAGGTCTAGGTACTTTGCAGTCGAGGCGAAAAACGACCTGGCGGATTGATAGATAACGAGGGGCGTGCTCTACGTACCAGCTTGCGTTGTGGGAGTGTGTTACAAGCCCACAACCATTCTTTGGCGTCTCACGAAGGCTGGAGAGTCCAAATTCTTTTTGGTGGGCGCTGCGCAGCAAGTTTGCTATTTTGCTCTCCGACAGCGCGGGGAAACGGAGGCTTGCAGTGGACCAGGAAACAAGTGCGCCGTGGGCGACACAAGAAGATGGCGGGTGTGCTGTGCGACGACAACGTCAGAAACGGATCTGGCTACACTTTCCACAGCTCAGAAGCGACACGAGGTAGCTTTGGACGCTGTTGTAGGCTCATGCGATGTGGGCGTAGAAATGTGAAGTGGGATCTGGCCCGCCCGCCTTGAACCTACTTGGGCTTAGGGCTAGCCTGCTGGGTGACGAGTCGACGACCCTCAAACATGCCTCCCCCCTCCCCTCCCCTCCCCATCCCCCTCACTCTCAACTCACACCGCCAGTCACTGCAGTCTGCGGCACCCGTTCGGCGCCTTGCGTGCTCGTCCATGGCTAATTTCTTCATTTGTGGCATTGCCCAGGCAGCAAATGAGGGCTCACTGGGGCCTGTTGACAGCTTTGACGGGTGGCAGGAAGGAGACGTCCTTTGCTGGTTCCACGGCGCATACATTTGCATGGGTGCTGTTTCTTCACCTGCATATATCCTCTTGACTGCCTCCTTTTCTTCCTGGCAGTTGGATTCAAGAGACACATGAGCCTTTACTCACACCAGCTGCACAGTCGTTGAGGTGGCGTGCTTTTCTCCTTTTTTCGTTTTTTTTTTTTGCAATGTCTTCAGACGACCCAGCCATGGAACATGGAGTCGATAGCTCTGGGTACTGATAGATCTTGGGGATAGCTGAGAGGTGAGAGGTGAGAGGTGAGAGGTGAGAGGTGAGAGGTGAGAGGTGAGTGCTGAAATGGTAGTTTATATCATAATGTTGCTGCTGCAGTTCAAACATTCTCAAGACAATAAAATCGGTAGGTATATAATCATATCATTGCATTTTTGTGTAAGACGTCGCCTTCTTTCGTGTTAGTGCTAGACTTATGTACTTCTGGCAGTTTGATACTTGTCTATCAAGCCAATGAGAACGCTAACCTCTCTGGGTTTCAATGGCCAGAGGGAACAAGAATGGGATTCTGCACAAACTGGTGGCAAATTGAAAAATATTCCCATCATACTCGTGCGAGCTCTGGATAATATTGATGTGGACTAGCTGTTGCATGGCAAAAGTGGGCGCTAGGTATTCCGATACATGATAATACCTAATAATTAATAGGACGCATGGGTACTCCGTACTGAGGTTTCATGGACTGAGGCAGCACATCTCTGACAGGAGGCTAAACATGGCAAGGATCCCTTGGGCAGTGATTTTGTTTCATCTTGTTGCAAGTCTTGATGGATTGGACCAGTAACTAAATTCAACCGCGCGTCTCTTTTTCGGGGCAAAGGCAGTCCTGCTGTGGCTATCAGGCTGGCAGTGGAAGGCAAAGAGTACTCTGTAACTAGGTAAATTCGCGATTTGAATGTTGGCACACAGCCAGGAGAGCAAGCAAAGGTAGGTGCACAGCTTGGTGCAGACGCATATTAGTGCGAAACGTGGTGAGAGAGAGCTCCGTTGACGTGCCAGCGTTGGCGCAACCAGTGCCGCAGAGGAGAAGAGAGGAGGATAGAGGGCCGAGTGCGTTTCTATCTCCCTTGACCACATTCACCAACAATAGCCACGACCCACGACTCACAACGGCTCACATTGCGCGGATTGGTACGGATAGCTTGGCGGCGCTCAGCTTCGTGAGCATCCTTCGGGCCTAGTCTGCGTCGTGCGTGCTGAGTGCTGAGTGCCCACTGCTGAATGCTGTGGAGAGTGGCAAGGCTAGCCAAGACGACTTGCGTCAGGCGGTCCAAGTCTCACCAGCAGTGGTTTGTATCTCACCACTATTGCCGGCCCACCACTACATACTCGACCCTTCCCTTTCCTTGGAGTCCTTGGGACAAGAATATCGCGTTGCTGCCAGCCCTGAGCCCATATCACCTAGCCCTGGCCAGCACCTCCCGTCGCGTCGCCACCGCCACCACCATCACCACCACCATCATCATCAACACCACCATCACCACCACCACTACCGACCACCGACCGCCGTCCCACCCCCGCTGCGGCTTCAGCGGCCAGCAACTCTGAACCACCCACCCTTTGCTGCAGCACGAGCGCCGTTGCGCCTGCCCTCATAGCCCTGTCCTTTGACACAACGCCCTCCACTATCTCCCAGCGTTGGCAGAACACATCACCGATAGCGCGTGATGCTATCGCAAGCACCACTCTGGGCAGGCTCGCCCCCAACGACCCTCGCCAGATCCTATCTTCCGCCCTCTACATTGCCCACAGTCCTGTTAGATCCCCAAAACTCCCATCATGATGCTATACGGATAGCACGTGCCAATCCCCTTGGCTCCACAGCAAAGGGTATCATGATTGGCATCTTCTCTGTCCTGGGCGCTGCCGGCGTCTGTCTAATTATCGCTGCCGTCGTCTACTACTTCCGGTATACTTCGCAGGGCCGCATCTTCCTGGACCGTCTGTCGCGGCCTGGCGAGTACGACGACGAGCAGCAATTTGCAAAAGAGGAAGCCGAAGCCCTCGAAGAAATGGACGACATACACAGGACGGAATACCTGAGGGCAAAAGGTACGACGCCCTCGTCTCGGCTCTCTCTAGCCAAAATACCTCCTGCCCGCTACATGGACAATGGCTAACTTGGTCCAGCTTTTGTACAAGCAAATCCACCCGAATCTGTTCAGACGGACATATCCTTGTCCCAATTCTTAGCAATACAAGAGAAAGGTGTATCCGCGTGGGAATTTGAACCAGAGCTAGAAATTGCAAACTGCTTCGTTGAGGCACGGACGGAAATTGAGTTCTTTGATGCTGAATGCAGTGTCCAGAGTAATTTGCCCATCCCCAAGCAAAATGAGGTATATTATTGGGAAGCCAAGGTATACGAGAAACCAGAGAATACAAGCATAGCCGTCGGAGTCACAACGAAGCCCTATCCTTTGTTCAGGCTACCAGGTACAATTCATGCCACCCAGCAACCGCTGTACACATGCTGACATCAAACTAGGTTATCATAAATCTTCGATATCATACATGTCCAACGGAAACCGACGGCACAATCAGCCCTTTTCGCCCACTGCTTATGGTCCAGCTTATGTCCAAGGAGATGTGATTGGTGTCGGTTATCGACCCCGCACCGGTGCTCTTTTCTTCACTCGCAACGGCAAGAAGCTCGACGATGTCGCACATGGCCTGAAGACGCAGAACTTTTTCCCTACGGTTGGTGCTAACGGACCTTGTCAAGTACATGTAAACTTTGGCCAGATGGGCTTTGTCTTCATTGAAGCCAACGTCAAGAAATGGGGTCTTGCACCACAGACTGGCAGCCTAGCGCCTCCACCACCATATGGCAGTGAGCAAGGCTCAATTCTTCTCGACTCAGGCCGCGATGGCGTGAGGGAGGGGATGGGAGGTAATTACATCTCAGCTGGTTTTGGGCATGCGCGCTCTAGTAGCCAGCAAATGCGGCTTGGACGACATCAGCCGACGAGCCCTGGACCACAACGTAGCCCTACTGACATCTCATTGGCAGCACTCAGCCTTGTGGATTCAAACGAAGACATTGGCGAGGGAACTAGTGCTGATTCTGGAACCACAATCACACCTTCTCAAGGACTTGGATTTTTGCAGCCAGGGGACCTTCCACCAGAGTATAGCAGCCCAATCGGTTCACCGAGGTTCAACAATTCAAATGATCAGAGAAACGGATATTGGGACGAACGGGCATCACTCATACAGAACCAAGAACCAAGGCAGACGAGTCCTCCAATTCCATCCTACGACGCCGCAGTTGCCGATGCACCAGAAATTCGACCACCAACGATTCGAGTGCGTAGCTCGACCCAAACCTCGCGATCGAGGGGGCCGCGTTACAATGATTCCTGAAGCCTCTTAAATCGCCCATTTCGTAAACCCATTTCTTCACTCTCCACCCATGAATACCCCATCTTTTGCATCTCCTCTGTCACGACACCATCAAGTAGGAGGGTTGGGACTGGTTACAATGTGTATATTTGTTTGTATGCGGTTGAGCAAAAGACATTTGTCTGAGCTATTGGCGTTGAAGTAAGCATTTCGATTCCATCCGGTTATGATGGTGATCATGGAGAAATTGTTGCACAATATACATCTCGTGTGCGTGGGGCGTACGATCCAGGCGTTAATATCCTGGGAATGGCATAGCCTTTTTCGCATGGAGTAGGTTCAAGATGTACGCACGGCTCGGACCGACAGTGATGGCTTTTTGTTATCGGTTTCAGGGGGGGGGGGGAGGTTGTGGCGATAGCACACCACTGTCAATACTTTGTAGGCACATTCCTATGTTCAATGACAATTTGAAATTAGCTTCATGACTGCCCGCTTTACTTTTCCGAAGCTGAATCGATAACAGAAGCCCACCAGGGAAGAAAAGGATATGTGTAGAGACAGATAAATTACGAAGACCGACACATGGATCAGGCGGCTCCGTACTCAAAGATCGTCGCAATTACTCTTGTCCCATACAGCATCTTCAAGAGATGTGCATCCAGCTCAAGGTCTGCTAGTCATAGCAGCAGATCGAGCGAGGCAAGAGACAATTCCCCAGCTACTTCTTCTTCTAACTAACTACATCCACATAGTTATGTCGTCACCTGAAGGACACGCATTATACAACTATGCGCTTCCATCCCTTGTCGTGGTGGCAGACGGTACGTGTCTACTGCGCGTATCGTGCGAGTCGAATGATGAGGAAGCATGTAGTTGAGCCGTTAAAGATTTCTTTCCCAGTGGTTAGTTATGTCAGCAGTTAATTAGTCAACTAAGAATTAGTTAACTATTTAGTTAGTTAATTAATTACCGTACGCTTCCCTTTCTGGACTAGTTAGCACTTTATTCGGGATCCGGGCGAAGTATTTTCCTAGAGCATCCGATCCGATGTCGTCCAATGAGCCGTCTTGTCATTCGATGAGTTCTTCTGGCTTGCTGCTTGCATATTGACATGGCGCTAGTGGAGAAGGACGTCCCGCGTCTAGCCTTGTGTAGTTGCTGTTAAGGGCTTCTTATAATTAATCTCAGTAGGCAGTTATGCCACCTTTTTGGCTCGTGGCTTGTTGTTCGTGTCTGCTGTCTTTTGTTCTGCCCTGTGATCAGCGATATGATGACTGCTCAACAGGGTGAGAAGGTTAGGGCCTCGCCGCCTCCTGCTCGTCATAATCCAGAGTCGAGCGCCAGCTGTGTTGCGCTGGACAAGGACGTGGCGATTGCGCTTGTTGGTGAACATGCTCAGGATCTTGATCCGGTGATTGAAGCCCGCGTACTTGGGAAGATTGACTTGTTCCTGATTCCTGCCATGATTGTTGGTACGTCCAGAAGATCGCAGAATTGCCAGATGTACGAGGAACATCAGAGATCTAATTGATGAACAAATAGGATATGGACTAGTCTACTACGACAAAGCCATTCTAGGCTCTGCAGTCCTCTTCGGCATGACAAAAGATCTTCATCTCAGCGTTACCAATACATCAACCCGCCCACCAACAGTCAACACTTCCCGTCTCTCCTGGGCCACCTCCTTGTTCTATTTCGGCATGCTTGCCGGCTTGTGCCCCATGACTTTCGCTCTCCAACGCTTCAACCTAGGTCGCATTCTCGGTGGCGTTGTGGTCATCTGGGCCGTTATATGTATGCTAACCGCAGCCGTGACTACCTACCAAGGACTCTATACCCAGCGCTTCTTTCTAGGTTTCGTAGAAAGCATCATCCCCACGGGCTTCATGTGCATCATCTCAGGGTATTACACACAGTCTGAACAAGCACTACGACAGTCATGGTGGTTCAGCAGTACAGGTCTGTTCACAATCATCGGTGGCGCCATGAACTATGGATTCGCCCAAATCACGGCTGGCCCATTGAAGAGATGGCAGTATATCTATCTGCTAGCTGGATGTCTGACATTTCTTTTTGGCATCTGGTGCTTTGCGATTCCCAACAGTCCTGTTGATGCATGGTTTTTGACCAAGGAAGAAAGAATTGTTGCTGTGGAAAGACTAAGGAGAGGTCAGACGGGTGTACGATGTCAAAAAATCAAGATATCACAGCTTCTGGAAGCATCTCTAGACATCAAAATCTGGCTTGTCTTCATCCTCATGGCGTCCGCTTATACAGTGAATGGCGCCGTATCAGGGTTTGGGCCTTTGATTGTATCGACCTTTGGCTGGAGTACCTTGGAATCAATACTGTGGCAATTTCCATTGGGTGGGCTTTGTTCCATTACAATCTTGCTCTGCGGATACCTGAGCTCCAGGATTCCGAACATCAGGCTGATTCTGCTGGTAATCATGTGTCTCCCCGTCATTGCGGGATGCGCCATGATCTGGAAATCCAAATGGACGTATCACGCCGCCACACCTGTGGCTGGTTATTCCATAATTGGCACGTTCGGCGCTGTGGTATCACAAACTATTGTCATAGGAATGTCGAACGTTGCTGGTGCGACCAAGAAGAGCGCCATGGCTGCAGCCATCTTCGTAGCCTACTGCGTTGGTAATATCGTTGGCCCTCAACTGATTAAGAGTCAGACGAAGCCGCAGAATTACCCAGAACTATGGACTGGCCTGATCATATGCTATTGTATCACCATTGCGGCGGCTGTTGCGCTGTACTACGTTCTGTGGAGAGAGAATAAGAAGAGAGAAACGGTCCCGGTCAATGAAGATGAAAGAGACAAATTTGCATTTATGGATTTGACAGACAAGGAGAATCGTTACTTCAGATATGTACTATAGGCCACTTTGATGGCTACGTGTAGATTTACACGGCAGTAAACCACAAAATTTAGAGCTATCTCCCTCATCACTGAACAAATTAAACAAGATACCATCTGTGCTTTATTCCTTGTGTTACTGCTAAAGAGCAGATATCACTCCCGGTAGTATTTCGGCTCATCTTGGAAGTCAAAACATCTCTGCTCAATTGCCGGTTGCATTGGCGAAGGTTGGCTGGAACTGGTTGTGTACGTACGAACTTGAATGCAAAGATAGTCGCGCTATTCTCGATATTCGAAGTAAAACAACTCAGAATGCCCATACAATATGTTAAAGGCCATCTCGCTCAGCTGAGAAACTAGAACTCTTCCAGGTGTATTCATAGTCTGTTGTCAGTCAATGCACTAGCTCGTAGAGTGGCTGGGGTATAGTATCGCGCGGTGAAGCGGCTGGTGAGCAGATCATTGATACTCCGTACCTGTTTGCTTTGATGGACTGGGGGCTGTTGCTATACTCGGCTCTCAGATGAGTGTAGCGCTCAATACCTCCAAACGTACAGAGAAGAGTGGAATAGTTCACATACCCGGTTACCTAGCAACCGGCGTAAAGTATGAAGGGGGTCGTATCTGATAATGAGTGGAAGGGTTAGGCCGAAAATGGGTTAGACTCTTTTACTCACTAACTAAGCTATGCCGGCGGTGTAAACAGAGCCAGCGCCAGCGCTATGCAAGTGACAACGCATCACCAGAGCTCAGACCTGCGGGACTGGCAGCACTTTGATCTCAATTGAGATCGGACGGGATCCCTGAACGATTCTTCATATTTCTGTCTACTTTTCCCTTGCTCAAACCCTGGACCCTGATATATCCAACATATACAAGCACTATGACTACACCATTCGCTATATACGAAGATCAGGAAGACCAGGAATTAGTCTCATCCGACATGCTTGAGGGCGATACACCATGCCAATCAGAACAATCTCCGCCCGACGTCGATGATGTTGTGGCAAGCGTCGAGCTCGACCACGACCATAACGAGAAGCCCGAACCATACAAAAGCTCGTACACCTCCCGGAAGTCAAGTCTGAGAACCCGCCGCTCATCGGGTGTGACGCAGTATGGGCTCATTTCGGGGATCCCCTCCGAATCGTCCGTATCGTCCACTCCAATTGCACAGACCGATGAAGCAGAGTCAAGATACAGCCCTCGGAAAGATAGATCACGATTCCGAAATCCGGAGTCTGTACGTGCTATGCAGATGTCGTCTCCACCACCGCTACCAGCCTATGAGGCCTCCCGAGAGCGACTGAAGGGATCTTATAAACTTATGACGCCCAGCAAGAGTGGAATATCGGAGACTCCGATATCAAGGAAGTCTGGATCACGCAGAGGAAGCATCAAAGAGGCCCATAGTCCAAGACCTACACCTGCTCCACAACAAGCCCCGCTGGTATTACTTCATGTGACGATACTGCCTCCACAGTTGCCATACTCACATGATGTCATGGTCAGAGTCATGCCCGAATGGCTAGTAGAGAATTACAAAGTTCTCGAGGAAAAGCTACAGGACATCATCTTGATGCGACGCGGGCTACTCATTCCACATCCCCGCGACGAATACGACCTACTGGAGGAGCGCATCTTGGAGAGCCTAGAGCTCAAGACCCCTCGATTACTCAAATGCGGTCACTTCGTTCCGCCAGATACTGATACCGACAACGAAAGCGAAGATGACTTGGCCAGTGTCATAGATGATTGTACCGGACGAGGTAGTCGGATGAGTGGTGGCACTCTAACGCTAGACCATGAGAACCATATGGACGCTTGCACAGATTGCCACCGCGAATTGAAGAGGCCCGGGCGAGGCGTGGGTGCTGGCAAACGAAGGTGGGATCTTAAGATCTATGCAGCGAATGGTTTGATGAGGGAGGCTGCTTGGACTGCTTGCTGGAATGACATGTAAGCAACTTCGCCGGACGAACTATTGAGAAATGTGCTGACTAGATACAGGGAGCGCTGTGATGTTGAGATATCTCCTTGGATTCCAGATGATATTCGAAAAACCATGGAGCGTAGGGTTCTAGAGGAACAAGAGGCAGATAAAAGAAAGCAGCTGTACGCCATCGAGCTTCAGCTTCAGATCCAACAAGCTGCGTCTAAGCAGAAAATTCTTGAAGAAGAGGCGGCTGAACGCAAGAGGCGGGAAGAGGCCGAGTTACAAAAGAGCTTCGAATCTGCCGCTGCTGCACTCGAGCGAAGCAAAGAAGAAAAAGCAGCAGAGAAGAAGAAATTTGAGGAGATTTTGGAAACAAAGATTGAGGAGGCGAAAGAGTCGATGAGCTTGAAGCTTGAAGCGCAAGCTCTTCTCGAAGCCAAAGCTGTCGCCGAGCGAATTCGTGCTCTAGAGGTTGCTTTACAGAAGCAAAAGCCAACCAACGATACAACCTCTGACCCTGTTCCAATCATTGTCCAGAAACGCCGTGTTTCTCGAGCGATGTCGGGTCAACATCGTAGTGCGGATATTCCACTCGGTGTCCTCTTGAAGAACTATATCCTCGTGCTCATACGAGACCAAAGAAACTTCATTATCGTTTTGTTGAGCGTGGTCGTGATCTACATGTCTGTCAACATGGATCCCCCGTCTCAGACACAGCTGTCTCCGCCGCCGATGATTGGATTACCAGACGTCATCAGCCAAGTCGACCCCGTTTCGACAATCGCTGTGACAACTACAGCTACCACCACTGCAACGTCTTTCTCTACGTTCACAATTACAGAAGTAGTGACTGCGACTAGCATGGCAGAGACACTTCGTCCAATCCTTCAAGACGCCGAACCCATTGCGGTTGAAATGTCTCTTCCACTCAATGTGGCTGCGGATCAAAGCACCGAACCTCTCAGCATGGGCCTTGAGCCCATAGTCGAGAATGTCGCCCTTCCTTCTCCGGCTACAGTCGTAGAACCAAGTGCTTCAATCATGGTCAACATTGAAACCGAACCTTCCACTCCCTCGGCCCAGGAGCTACCCTCGCCCCCTACAATCAAGGATATCCCGTCCCTCGCTGAAGAAGACCAAGACACCACCACCCCCACCTCCCCCGTCACTTTTTTCTCACCCCTCGTCTTCCAAACTCCCCTACTACCTATTTGCGCTAAAGACGAGAAGTAAACCCCCGTATCTCTCTTACTTGTCATCATTTCTCTCTTTTGTTCTACACACACACACACACACAAACACGACTTTTACGAATTCACACGAGAGTTATATACCATCACTTTTTTTGAAGCATACATACGCGTTCTTCTTGTTAATTGAGCGTTCTGAGCGAAGG
>SSBG01000008.1:152604-166329 GCA_028220655.1 Shiraia bambusicola | reverse complement strand
TTGTTTGCCGCCCCTCCTCGACGAGCTCGACTGCCCGTCATGTCTGGCGCCGGTCCATCCATACACACGCCCGAATTCCCATCGTGGAGCGTCTTTCAATTCCCCCCAGACGCTGCGCCTTCGCCAATCACCAATCCTTATCACGGCGAGCCGACCCTCGCAAACCCCTTTCTCATACCCCAGCACATCTTCGAGGGTGCCCTGTCCTACAAGGTCCCCTTGATCATTTCCTCGGTCTACGCTGTCACCGTCACATACTTCAACTGGTACAACCGCCAACATGGAAACAAGCCATGGAGCATCGCAAAGACGCGTCCATTCTTTGCCTTTGTCATCTTCCACAATGTCTTCCTCGCCTTCTACTCAGCCATCACCTGCTTCGCCATGATTCGCGCCCTGAAGCGTACCTTTCCCCACTACGCTGACCCCAACGCGGTCGTAGGCACTGTCGATGCCCTCTGCAAGATCCACGGCCCCCGTGGACTCGGTGACGCCGTTACCTACCATCCAGACACCAATACATGGGGCAGCAAAAACACAAATGTCATTGTCGGCTCCACGGGTTTGCCCGACACAGCCGATGTGGGTCGCATCTGGAATGAGGGTCTTGCTTTCTGGGGCTGGTGGTTTTATCTCTCCAAATTCTACGAGGTGTTTGATACCGCAATCATCCTTGCAAAGGGCAAGCGCAGCACCACTCTCCAGAAATATCACCACGCTGGTGCCATGTTGTCCATGTGGGCTGGTATGCGCTTCATGTCTCCGCCAATCTGGATGTTCGTTCTGGTCAACTCTGGTATTCATGCTATGATGGTGAGTACACGCAGGAGTTGGCTGTGAAAAAATCGACTGACATCATATAGTATACCTACTACACGGTTGCTGCTCTTGGGATCCGCGTGCCCAGCGTTGTCAAGCGAACGCTCACAACACTGCAAATCACCCAATTCCTCGTTGGTTCAACTTTTGCCGCTCTGCACCTCTTTGTCTCGTACACTGTCCCAGTCTCAGTTGCCCATAAAGTTGCCGAAAAGGTTGTGTCCTCGGCAACTCCCTCCAGCGTCTCGTCGGTTGTATCCTCAGCCGTGTCTTCAGCTACAAGCTCTGTGGCAGCTGCTCTTCCAACAGCATCCGGTGCCGCCTTGGCGTTCTTTAGGAAACTGGTCTACCGCGCCGCCGGTGACGAGGGTCTAGCAGAGAACATTGCCGTTCCAGGCCAGCCTCTTCCGTACTATCAGCAACGGCAGCAGCAACAACAACAACAACAACAACAACAAAATCAACTCGCTGTTGATCAGCGACCAGAGCACCCGATTGAGCAATTCTTCCATCAGACATTCCAGACTGTGGACCGAGTTGTGTACCGTACTGAGTACCAGTCTGTCCCATGCGTCGATACCTCCGGTCAAGCGTTTGCTGTTTACCTCAACTTGATATACCTCGCACCTCTTACTTTCCTCTTCATGCGCTTTTTCTTCAAGTCGTACCTTCGTAGTCGCTCACCCAACGACACAGCCAAGCCTAAACGCGGTTCATTTTCCAAGGCTACTCGCGACGCATCCGAACAAGTCAAGCGTGAGCTCGGGTCTCTGGGCAGAACTGCAGAAAATGGCATCTCTTCGGCTGTTCACAAATCAACAGATGCGCTACGTGGCAGAAAGTCTAACGCAAACGGCATTGTCAAGGACGAAAGACATGGTAGCCTCAGCCCAGCTAACAAGAAGATTATCGACGACTTCAAAAGCAAATTTACCCAACAGCTCCAGGAGCAAAACGAAGGCGAAAAGAGTATGACAAAGAGTACGAACGGTTATGCCCGCAATGTTGGCACCAAAGCTCAAGAAGTTTTGCAAAAGCTTGAACAGTCCATGACAAAGACCGTAGAGCAAACAACAAAGACTGAAGAGAAGTCTGAAGAATGGCAAACTGCCAGCAAAAAGGACATGAAGTCCAAGTTACCACAGAAGACAAAGGAGCGCAAAGAGACTGAAGAATCTGGCGTATTAGTCAAAAAGGAAGATGCAGACGAAGATGTACAAAAGCCCGAACAGGAGCCGGAGCCAAAAGACGTAAACAATACCTTAGATAAGAGCGAGGGCAGAGGACTTTTCTGAGCAAGACGATTATGTAACAACGATTCTCATTTAAAGCGGAACAGGGGGAAGAGAATTCACAGGCCGATGAAGAGAGAAGAAAAGCACCACTCTCTCATTGGTTTCCTGCGTTAATCTCTCTCAGGGCCGATATTAGAGTCTTTCTTAGATTAGAGTCAAAGAGACCGCGCTCCACTGCGACTTTCCCTCATATCGACATGGCTGGACAGTTTTGTCATGTTGGGCCATGTGTCTGCTTTGTTCCTCCTTATCAAGGACGGTGTAGGTTGGCAAAGTTAAGAATAAGTTTCAAAAGTATGGTGACTTGTTATTTTAAGGCATGCTGTCTAGAGAAATTCCCTTTAATTCAAAGAATTCAATATAACTAGACATAGTTCTGTAGTAATAATTACTATTTATCCCTTGCATGCACAGCATCAATAAATCACACTTTGATCCTGTTGTTTGTTGTTGCTAGATATAATCTTTGTTCTTCTTCAGAGTATATCGCAATAGAAGAAGAAGAAGAAGAAGAAGAAAAGAATCTTCTTCCCAATCTCATTGTCTGCTACTTGACAACATGCCAGGCAGGCCATGCCCATACTTGATAATCAAGTAACACGTGCTCAATCTCAACGAAGACTATCCTCTGCCCCGCCAAACCCGCCCAACTCCAATCTTTCCGCCCTCCTACTCGCTTTTGCCTTCTTCATCCCCAGTTCCCCGCCAGCACGCGCCTTGCCCTCCATGCCACTTACTTCCACTCTATGCACTGGCTCCCGACTACCTTCTTTGTCATCATTGCGGGCAAAAATCTGGAGTCCGCGCAAATGTGTGTCCTTGCCGTTTTGGTGGTTCTCCATAATCTTGATTTGCACGAGGTGGGCGCATAAAACGGGCAATTTGGGACGGCGCGGTCGGCGTGCTGGTAGTTTTACCATTATGGGGTTGGGTGAGAGGGCTGCAGAGGGGAAGCGGGGGAAGGATGGTGTTGCTTGGTGGTTTGGGTGGTGAAGCGTTGGTGTGGCAGCCATGTTGTTGGAGTGTGTTTGGGGGGCGTGAGGGGTAGCTTGGAGTTGGGGGTTGCTTTGCATTTGGTCGTCGGCTGGGGGTGGGAAGGGAGGGTGGTGTTGGCCATGTTGTTGCTGTTGCTGCTGTGGGTTGTTGTTTTCAAAATCTGAGCTGGCTTCTTGCCTGGCCATGGCGACGGTGGCTTCGGCTTGTTGCAGTATCTCGTTGAGGTCGATTTCAACTTCGTCACCTTCGTCTTCTGAATCAGATTCTGGCTCACCAACACCTGAGAAGTCGGCCCAAATCCAACCACGTGGATTTTCTAATTTCATTTCACCCCATTCTTGGAGGTCGTTCATGCCACTTCCAGCGAGAAAGACGATACGTGTTGGCGTATAGCTCTCATCTTGTTCAAAGTCTAGGTAGAGCCGTAAACCCACAATGCGGACGAGCTTGAAGAAGTGGATGTTGAGGTAGTGCGGTTGTGGGCCATCGGATTGCCAGAATAGAGCCGTAGAGGGATGCCGAAGTTGTGGAATGGAACACCCTGGTTTGGAAGACGATACTCTCCAAGATGCTAACGTGGAAATCTCACGGAAGTACGAAGGCGGCGGGTCAAGGTTTGGTAATGGCATCTGCGCTGGTCCGGGAGATGCAAGAGCCTCTCCATCTTCTAGATCTCCTTCGCCTTCCGCGTCCAGCAGGTCGGCTCCCAGCTCCTCTTCTTGCGGCAATCGGCTTTGTTGTCCGGTAAATGAGATTTCGATATCACTTTCAGTATCATCATCTTCCGGCTCTGGTGAGTGTGGCTCGTGCTGCTGGGCCCGTCGTCGTGTTAAGGGTGGCATAGTGTCGTGTCTTGCAAGGAACTACAGTCTAGCAAAAGAAGCTATCTTCGGAAGAGCCAGTGGACTGGTGTCAAAACCGTCCTGTTTTGAATAGAGGTACAGTCTGTTCAGTATTAATTGCGGGTCTGAGCTGCACGCGTAGATCCACAATACCGATTTGCTCAGTCGGCGCTTGAATGAAATAGACGGCAAAGCCCGTTGGCTTGCAGATCTCCTGAGTTCTGAGTACTGGAGCGAATCAATTATTTGTCAGGTCATCTGTTCCACTGTTGCAGTATCGTATTTGTGGCGCTCGCACAAGCTGAATGCCCTCCCTCGGCGAAAGGATTGTAGTACGGGATGCCAAATGTGGATGTAAAGCCGTAGCTAGAGGCGTGGGAATACTGCGAAAGACGGATCCTTTTTTGCCGTTGCAAATTAACAGCCGTATTACGCCAGCCGTTGCGTATAATTGTAGATCTCTTGCTAAAATTGCAGCTCTTCTGCCACTACATAGTATGTGTGTTTGCTTGTTGTTGTCGAAACTAGCGGTGCTAGGGCTTGTCCTGTGTGTTAGTTAACTATAAGCAGTGGCCCAAGCGCTAGTTAGTTAATCCTTAATAACTAGTTAGGTAACTAACTAGTTAACTAATAATTAGTTAACTAAGAGCTTCCATTTACATCACCCACGCTCACCATGCCACTACCTATTACCATTTGCTTGTATCCTTATGGAAGTGTTTCCGTAGCGCCCTCAACGCCGCCAGATTATAGATAGTTATCCGTCCTGTCATGGTTTCCATAGCGTCATGATTTGTTTTTGCCCGGCAGTACGGCCGATTAAGTTCACAACTTCATACACTCAGGACCTCAGTCGCTGCGCTGCGCTACCCATGTTCTTCAGCACGCTTCTCGATATGTCACTCATCTTAACGGCCGTAACTGATTTGCGTCTCCACATTTTAGACCCCAGGAACGCAAATGTTCTCGTGTGGGGTCGTCAAGATGGTGGAGCCGGATGACCTGCTCCAATATGTCCATGTGCTTTCTTTGCTCCTTCCTGGCAGGTATTACAACGGGGAATCTGGCCATCTGGGTTGTCCAATGTTCGGTGGCGTGCAGGACGGTGGTTGTGTAACACTGAGATCAAGTACAACGTAGTTGCTCTGGTATGTTACCCTTGAGCCACTTGCAGGGCCAGCCCGCTGACGTCTTTTCCAGTGTCCCTCTCGTCTCTCTCTGGGTGCTCAGTTTGTCTTTTCCCACTCTCGACACTCCCGGCACGCATGTATTGTTGAGTCTCTTCTGACTATCCGCCGGCTTCTATTCATGGCTCGCCATAGCGACGAGGTTGTGGCGCAGTCAGGTGAGCAGCAAGGAAAAACCACAATCGCGTTTCTGATATTGGCATGGCTTTTCATTTTGCTTCGAGTATGGACACGAACGTGTGTAATATCAGGTTTTGGTTGGGATGATTCGACAATGGTCCTTGCTGGGGTATGTTTATATTGAAGGCTTAGTTTTAACGATGCGACTGACCACTGATTGAGCAGTGCATGTTTACAATTTATTGCGCCGCTCAGCTTTTTATTGAAGCCAATGGAGGCGGAACCCATGTCTCCAGCGTACCTCAACTTCAAAATCTTGCAAAAGTAAGCCATGAACCTTAGCGCATTGAGAGTCACTCCCACCAACCTTTCTAGTGGGTTGTCGTCAGCGAAGCAATGTACATTATTGCTATGATGGTTCTCAAAATATCCCTCGGTATCTTCTTCGCACGCATCGTTGTCGAGCGCTGGCACTCTCTCCTCATCTATGTCACTGTCGGAGCCAACATCATCTCCTCGGCGGCGGCATTTTTCTACAGTCTTTTTCGATGTGGACCGAAAATCGATGACTACGTCCTCCAGCAGGTCGCGGGGAAATGTATGCCAAGACACTTGGACAGATTTATGGCATATCAACAAGCTGCCTTTGTCACTCTGACTGACTTGGTCTTTGTGGTGCTCCCTGTCGCTATCCTATGGAACTCGAATATGTCTCGCAGGTTGAAAATCTCGGCTGGTGCAATTCTAGGTCTTGCGACTTTGGGATGTGTCTGCTCGCTACTACGTTTTCGTTATGTTGATGGCCTCACACAGATTGATGATTTCTTTTGGCATGATACAAACATTGCAATATGGTCGACGATCGAATGCGGCAGCTGTATAATAGCAGGCTGCTTGGCAACTCTGCGTCCACTCTTGGTATGCGTATACGTCAAGACACGTAGAATGACAGTCTTCTCCAGTTGCGTGAAGCAAATCTGGCGGTCGTTCGGATCGAGCTCTACACCACATTACAACACGACGAACTCTTTGACCGCAAAGACCAAGATTGAAGGCTACGAGTTGAGGAACACACAGTATGGCGACCCAGCTTTCGCAGAATATATAGCGCTGCCTGGCCAAGACGTAATCTTGTTAGATCCGGATCTTGGGTGCGAACGAAAAAGCACTGAGCATATTCTTGCACGACAAAACTCTTCGGAACTCGAATTTCCCTGGCCAATTAAGCATAAGAATGATGGAAAGAGGCAGACGATGTACTCAAGCTGGACAATGAGGAGGGGTACCGGTAGTGACGGCCGTGCTCCTGTTCGGCCTTTGTCTGCGCCTATATCACCAAGCGGCGATGATTTAAGCAATAATTTAATTTGAATACTGTGCTACCGGTTCTTTCGATAGCCCATTGACTGGATCTTGAGGGATTGAACAGAAGGGTAAACCGATCGTTACGTCCAAATGCCAATCCTCCAGCAGTGCTTTGGTGCGGGCAGTGCTGCAGCAATTGCATCAGTGCCTAGCGGACAAAACTCTGATCGCTGCCGTACCTAACAAACGTTGAAAGTGATCCAGGTTAGCGAAGTGTCACGGTACATTGCCTGCAGCTTCCGATATCAAGGCTCTGCATGCTTTGAAACTCTGCAGAGAGACAACTATGGTTTCAATTGAAAAAGCTATGTTGTGCCTCAAGAATCTCCGCGGATTTTCCTACAACTAATGCTTTCGGTGCTATGACTCCGCAATAAATAGCAGGTACATTACAAACCCTGGTTTGGGAATATTTGGTAAGATGGTGACTATCTAGCAAGGAAATATGAATGAGAACATTACAGTCAAGCAGCAACCAGTGTTGCATTCATCGTCGGTTGTTACAAGTTTCAAAGGTCTGGAAATGTAAAGGAGGAAAGATAAGCTACTTGTACACACATATTATAGGTTAATGCTTAGAAGTTAATACGAGTGGTACTCTAGTAAACTGTAAACATGAGGAACCTCAATCTCGTATCTTTAGTTCATTTCCTTACTATTATCTAGAGGGAAGATTTCTCTGACTAATTGGTAGATGATTTCGTACTAGTCCGAATGTTGATACGATAAAAGTATTAATACAACAACAGATCGTTGCGATGATGTGGTGTTTCTGTAGTAATTGGAACTAGCCGTATTGAAGCTAGCGTGTAGACTCCCTACTCGCTTAACAGTTTGAACTAATCCCAACACCGAATGCATGTACGAACAAACAAAAAACCCCCAATAAAAATATTAACTAATCCTACTAATAATTAGCACTGAAACCCTTCGAGGCAAATGATAACCTGAATCCCTATTGTAAATTTCGTCTCCAGCAGTTTTTCATCTTGACCGCTTCCGCGTGGAAGTGCGTCTGCCCCACTTTACTACCCCACTTTCCACACAAGCTAACAAAGTTTTAATACTCCTTGTTCTCAGCTTGCACTTTTGATTTCCGACATATTGCATAGCAGTATATGCATTATGCAACTTCTCAAACTTCCATAAAAACATGAACAGGAGCCTTGGCGCAATGGTAGCGCGTTGGTTTTCGGCTCGAGCATGATCACCAAAGGTTGAGGGTTCGAGCCCCTTGGGCTTCGTTTTTGCATTTTTGAGGATAAAAAGTATCCTTTTTGACGTTTTTGCACGTCTTGCATGCTTTGTGCTGGGCTTTTTTGCATTGGGAGGTTGGGGCGGCAGTTGGGGAAGACAAGTTTTTTGATACACATGTCTTCAAAAATACAGGGCGAGTTTAGGTTAGGGCAATTATGTTAATTTTGTGTATCAATGAATCACCCATCTATAAGACTTGTCTTTGTCTTAGTAGCCAAATTTCATCAGCACCTCCACAAGCATTCAGTCGAGAACGGCGTCGAGTACAGTGAGATGCAACATTTAGCGCGCATACGCCCGCCCTTGCATACAACTCAACAATTGATATTAGCAGGGGCAAGATCAATGCCGAATCCGATATACATGTCGGTGACATTACCCGTCCGGTGAATCATGTAGATACATGGATAGAGCACTTCATCTTCCATGTACCAGGAAACAGGCAATGACATGCCATGACATTACTCGTCAGGACTCGGAGCAGCCGTGTGTGATTGCAGACATGACATTGCAGGAAAAAAAAAAAAAAAAAAAAAAAAAAAAAAAAAAAAAAAAAAAGGGCGATTCGCAAACATGTTTGAGAAATGGCATTTACGAGTCGACGATGCAAATCTGGAGACTATTAATATGAGGAATTAATGAATCATGTCCATACATGCAAACGAAACTGACTAGATCCCATCGGCGGTGGTGGTTGGTGCAACCTGGGTTGACGTGTTGGAACGGGACGACGTCCAGGGCCGAGGGGTGGAAATTACGATTGACACACACACACACACACACGCTCTGGGCATGCGCAGCGCAGTCAGTCTGTTGATGGTGGAGTAGCTGCCGCGTACCTATGTATGTATACCTAGGTAAAATGTGCAGGCAATCCCTCGTTGTCGAGAGATGATATGTGACGTGTACGCCTGTGGAGAAGAGCATAGGTAAGCAGGCAGGTAGTAGGTACATAAGTATTCAAGCAAGATGATGAGGATAGCGAGTACTCTGTAGGTAACTACTACTACTACTAGTTACTACTACTACTAACTACTACTAATGATGATTATTATTGTGGGTAAAATCACCGGTTTAGTACAGTGTTGAAGAAAACGAGGCAGCGAGGAATTTGTGGCCAAGTAAAATTCATGTTACCAGCAAGTGATGCAAGGGCACTCGCAAACTTGTCCCAGATTCACGGCTCAAGAGAGATGCATCCCACCCACGCCCAGATCCCGCAAACAGCGGGTAGGGGGATAAAATTGCCGATCGAATCACCAGTCTGAAACATGGCTAGCAGATCTTATGGGAAAACGGTCAAATGCCCTGCTTTTTGTTGGTGTGACGTTGCACAAAAAGTCCATCCAACAAAGAGTGGTTTTGCCGGATGGTCTAGGCACTTTGAGATTGTGTGTGTGTGTGTGAGTGGCACTGATTGGGTTGTCATGGGGAACCCGCCTCCCCATGCCAGCATTTTCTCATTGGTGCGGATTCAGAGAATGGCCAGAGAAATAATGTGTTGGGCCTGGTGTTGAGTTTTGTTTGCAATATCTTTTGACAAGTCAGCTATCCATGCCGACTTCTCAACGGCCAGGCTCGATTTAGTTCTAGAGTGTCTGGATTCCCGAATTGCCCCGCCTCCAGATTCCTCACTCCGCAAATGTACGTAGTATGTCAATCATGATGCTAGCTAGCAACAAGTTTGTGCCTAACGTGCTGTGACGAGAACAGGCAGGAGGATTGGTCGATCTTGAAAGTTCCGTCAAATTGGACGAGGATGAGGCATATTACGATTTACCTAGCTAGTACACCTCTAACTGTTTGCATGCATGCGATTGGGGTTTGGCAGACATTTTCTCGTAAAAAAAATGTCTGTGCATGCGGTCGGGGCATTACATATTTACAATGCTACTGCTACTGCTCCGTACAGTATGCTACTATTACCTAGTTACAACTTACGCAGTAATAGATACGAAGATGCAACACTTTGTAACTAAGTACTAAGAAGCAAAGTTTGTAGAGGACTCAGGAGTCAGGAGTAGGTACCTGCTCAGTAGCCAGGCTCATGAGTCCATGACGTGTGAAAAAGTAGAGAGTGGGAAGGCGGTAGTAATACGGCGTGGATGTTGCGGAGTTAATGGGCAAGAGACCGACTTGGGAACGCTGGGTTTCAGAATGGACTTGGGGTGGTCAAGCGGAGGGTGAACGGCTGTTGGCTTCAGGGACCAGCATCGCGGCTCGACACGGGTCAAGGTGACGACGACCCAGCCATGTGGATATGGCAGAAAGTCAATTGGCAGGCTTGCAATCTCCATATGTATACTATGTACATATCTCCACGGATTTGCCGGAGGCTAGAGAAGTGTGCAAATGACGGCATTGCGGCAATGCTGCAGCAGTGCGGCGGCGGATGGCATGTTGTGCACAGGAACCAGGACATGACGATTCACAAGTATATGCGGAGTACATACTACGTACGGAGTAGATAGACGTAGGTAAATGAATGGGAGAGGCAAAGGCTGGCGGTGAAGGGCTCATGCCACCCGAAGCGAAAGGAGATTTTCGTATTTTTCGGTGCTGCTAGGCCGATGAGAGCGGTGATTGGCCGACAAGGCCCAAAATAGAAAATAGGAGTGGAGTGCCCCTGTTTATGATAGCAGTCTCTCATGCTGGCCCTGGCGAGAGTGCAGAGTCCAGACTAGTCATAAGGGTATCAAATATTAAATATTACGCAGGAATCAGGATACAACGGTTCCTCTGGAGTCTGTAGACCTAGCTAGGTACGAGGGATCTGGGGAATTAATTAGAGGCCGGTTTCGAGTGTAGTATCCAGGCAATTTAGGGAAATGATGCACCAGTCTGGACTGTGCAGAGTGCTACCTACATGCCTAGCACCTAGGTACCTATACATATAATTATAATTCAATGGCTCCAGGAAGGACCATGGCTGGACCCTAGCCACGCGCGTTGCCAAGTGGGATTCAGGTCGGGTCAAGCGGAGCGCTCTCCTGGTGACGTGCAGATTGCTTGAGGGCTGCTTGTTGCCGTGCCGTGGACGACCCTAGAAGAAGAAGCAGCAGCAGCAGCAGCAGCAGCAGCAGCAGCAGCAGCAGCAGAAGCAGCAGAAGCAGCCGTCACTGCGGTGTAGCGACCAAGTATACACATGTACATATGTACCTAGGCATGCAGCGGCGGGGTTACACTGTATAGAGTGACTACATAGACATGTCGGTGAGGTTCAACATGGTCCTTATCGCCTGCAGGCTCGGGGCGACAATGGACATGCCTGCACCCAAGCACGATGAGGTCCTCAGGCCACGAATCCCATGACTTGATCAGAGAGCCCAAAACCACAAACTCCTGCAAACGGCTCAGCCGCGGGTGCAGGGGGTTCCAGCACTCTCTCCACCCAGTCACCAGTGCAAGCCGTGGTTGGCCACTACGGTGGCGCTGCAGAGGCAAGACTCGTAAGTGTTTAACCAGACGCCTCTTGCACCTTGCACACTGGAATGCGGGTGAGCATGTTGCTTGGAGGCAGGACGAGACTGCAGGCTGCGGAATGAAGCGTCAACACCACCAATGGTGCCTTGCTTGGACGTTGGGCGATCAGCAGTGGCCGGCGTGTACTATGTAGGTCCTATGTACTCCGTAGGAGGTGTGCACTGTGCAGTTGCAGTGTGCACTTGGTGTGCTTGTGCCAGACCGTACCGAGTACGGAGGTGCTTACCAGTTCAAATGACTTCTGGCCTGTGCGCTCGTATTCGTGCCGAGTGTGGCAGATGGCCTGTGCTCGGATATTGAGTAGGGTGAATTAGATATCATAACTCCACCAAAACAGCTCCTATGTGAACATTTGGGAGGTCAAATTAAAGCTAGTAATCTATACAATCATCTGTATCTCCTTCAGCATCAGCATCTGTGCCCTCATCATCATCTATGCCACTGTTCTCAGCTTCAAAATCTTCCAACTCACTCCATGTCATGTCATCTCTAAAATCACCAAAAACTGGCCGGTTGAAGGTCCAATCACCTGCGTCAGATGAGGCTGAGGAGTCAGAGTACAGTGAAGGGAGTAGATCACGTGGCAGATCTGCAAGATCAATTGTGTGTCCCTCTGGATCAGGTAGGTTAGAGGGGTTGGGTGGGTTGATCATCTCATGAGTATGGTGACCAGGCTTATCAAAACGCCCTTCTGTATACTCGTTGCCGCCCTCCAGGAGGATAACCATGTGAATATGGCGTACGATACGTTGGATCCATAATTGGATCCTTGTTTGCTCCAGGTTATCCCAGGCCTCACGCCATCGTTGCTCCATTTCTGCAGCGTTCTCAGGGGCTCCCTTTTCAGTAGTTTTTCTTTTGAGCCATGGCCATGCAGGCTCAATCATGTTGAGGTCCGGTGAATTGCCGTTCCAAACAATCCGTGGGACCTGCTCCTTCTCATACAGATGGTTCTGTATCCAATGTGAATGGGCAGGAGCTTTATCCTCTTGTACAATTGTGAGAGGGCGTTGTATCATACACTGCTTTGCGAAGGGTATCATAAGGGGCTCAAGGACCTCTGTTTGATAGCGAAACCAATCAATCCCTCCATTACTTTTGCTCTCGCGTTCGAGTCTCCCATGGGCCTTATCCCATTTCCACTGAGGCTTTCTGCCAGGCTTGGTTCTCAACGCTACCCTCCTCATGCCAGTAGTAAGCTCCCACTCCTCTCTTTTTTGAGCCTCATAGAACTGATTAAGTTTCTCCACCTTTTTGACAGCAGCGTCTCTCATTTTTTTTGTTTCTTTTGGGTATATGTAACAGGGTCCTTTAGCATCATATGAGAAGCAGCCCCAGAACATGAACTGGCTGAATCCCTTCCACCTGTTTCTGATACAACTTTTGACGGATTTCTCATGTGGTTGCCGCCAAATACGAAGACTGCCTCGTCGCTGGCCTAAAACGATTGAGGTTTCGTCACTCCATATAACGTTTTTCCAATCCTCAAGAGTCCAATGCTCATATCGTTGAGCAAATTTGAGCCTCTCAGTCCTCATCTTTGGCGTGAGGCCAGGTTTTTTCGTAGGTTTAACGTTGACAAAGCCCTGACTCTTCAATGATCTCCAAACAGTCATGTGACCTACATCTCTGCCCTCTGCTTTAAACTCAGCTGCAATCTCCATAGTACTCTTTTCACGCCCGTATCGATCCCGACGCACCTTCTCTGCCACCAATTGATCAAAAGAAGCAGTCCTCTTAAGCTTCTGTCGTTTGGGTGGCTCGTCAGCAAGATACTCGTCAGCAAGAGGAGTATCCTTCACATAGCCACGCTCCTCCGCCCGTTTGAGCCACCTTAATTGCTGGCGTTGATTAATACCAGTAACCCTCTCAACCTCCTTCACAGAGGCTCCATGTAAGCGTAGGCCTACTACATGAGCCCTCAGTGAAATATCATGAGCGTTCACCATGTTGAAATGCTTCAATCTGAAAAAAGTGATAGATATAGTTGATCAAACATCACACAAGCGTACACAGGTTTTTCATTTCACTGAGACTATATAAAACCCATACAAATATAGTGTATATGCAGAATGAGTTGTACTGTAAGGATCAAGTTTGATGGCACCGAAACTGGGCCGAATACGAGCGCACAGGCCAGAAGTCATTTGAACTGGTAAGCACCTCCGTAGTTACGTAGTAGACGTGCTCGAGCACTGGCCGCCGTAGGTTAGTCGACGTGGTAGAATAGGCTTAGCACGGGGGCTGGTCGCCAAAAGTGAAGCTGAGACGAGAGTGAGACTCAAAGAGAGCCGGAATAATACCTAGGTACGGAGTAGATGGATGGAAGGATAGATGGGTGGGTAGGTGGGTAGGTGGGTG
>SSBG01000008.1:103106-147430 GCA_028220655.1 Shiraia bambusicola | reverse complement strand
GCATCTCCGCACCACCGCACACTTTCAATTACGACGAGCCTTTGACGACAGGAACATCCCTCAGCACAACACCACATCCGACAAAATGGTATGTGACAACACCCAGCATTTTCTTGCCAAGTACTGGATTGATCCATCGCTAACAACTTACAGGCACCTGCAGCAACTGGAGGCAAGAAGCAGAAGAAGAAGTGGTCAAAGGGCAAGGGTACGTGATACCACACCGCGCACATTTAACATCACCGTAATCCTCGATACCACGGCCAAAAAAAAATACTTGAAGATTGCTTCAGGAATCTTCCCACGCACTGTCGCTACCAGCCACCGCGCACAGTTTCCGCTTGGCTCAGGGGGGGAATTGCCACTAACAGCAACACAGTCAAGGACAAGGCCAACCACGCCGTCGTTCTCGACAAGCAGACCAACGATAAGCTCCAGAAGGATGTTCAGTCCTACCGCCTCATCACTGTTGCCACCCTCGTCGACCGCTTGAAGATCAACGGCTCGCTCGCACGGAAAGCCCTCGCTGATCTCGAGGCAAACGGCCAGATCAAGAAGGTTGTTGGCCACTCGAAGTTGAGCATCTACAGTATGTTATTCAGAACTGTCATCTTGTGGTATCCTACAAGGCCGGAAGAATGGGTGAACAGAGATTGACATTTCGCAGCACGAGCAGTCGGCGCAGCAGAGTAAGCGTTTTGCCTCGGACAATTGAATGATGATGGATGTGAGATACGGGTTGCTTCTTTCAGCTTTTCAACGACATTCCTCTTTCCCATTACCCATTGGCGTCTTCGTGATATGAAAGGGTGTCATCATACTACATTGGGCATGCATTCATGGTAGATATGAATTGCGAGGACGGGCTCGGGTACAGAACCAGGGTCCGTGGTCAGGTGTCGGTTATGTATTGAATGAAAAAGATTCCCGAAGCACATGTGCTGCGCTTTTCTTTATCCTGCTCGTGAAGTTGCAATGTAATGAATTTTAGGTTACGTTGACTGAAAGATGATTTTGTGTAGTGGAAATCTGGAAGAGATGTTCGAATGAAGGCTGGCGAGGTGTTGGACACTGTCAATCAGTGTCAATCAGATTACCAAGCTTGATTGCGGATAACCATGCACTCTGATCATGCATATTCTCAAAGACGAAGCCTAGCAGAGACGAAAAGCATATTCAAATCCACACAATCTTGTCATCTATACATTTGTTTTAATCATCATACTGCCTCACCGGCCTGCTCTTCTCCGCCTCGGCACACAATTTCCTCACTGGCAATTTATCAATCCAACCCTCGGGCCTCTTGACCAGGCCCACCTTGCGATACGCCTTGCCCTTGTCGCCCCTAAACAGCTTATGCCACGACTCCAGCCCCTCAACAACCTGCTTCCTAGCCCTCCTCAGCTCCTGAGCATGCCTATTCTTCATCTCGCCCTTGCTCAGCTTTTTCCTGCGCAGCGCCTTCTCCCTGACCTCGTCGCTGGCATCAGCCTTGAGCTCGGCATCAACAGGCATAAACATTTGCTCGACGCCGCGCAAGTCTGGCGTCGAATCTTCTGCAAAGCAGCCGGTTAGAAAGGCGCGGGCCGCATCGCGGCCTGCAAAGACGTGATAGGAGCCGCCGGGCCCATATGTCTTTGGGGAAATGGACACGTCGTAAATGGTGCCGTTGAGAGCCAGGTAGATTGGCAGCTTGGGGTTTTGGCCATTGTATTTTGCGAGTTCGTAGTCGGTTAGGAGAACTTGGCCTTGCTGGATTTGTTGGTTGGTGTTGGTGTTAGTGTTGGGGACGAGGTGTGTTTTGTATGAAGATGGAGGGATTTTGGAAGGGGAAGGGGGGGGGGGGGTGTGGCTTACGAGAAGAGATTTCCATTCTCGAGCTCTTGTCCACCATGGATTATAGCCCCAGGTCATGGACTCCCCGCTGCTGGTTAGATAGCTCAGGCCACTGCTGAAGAGCAATATGCCGCCAATTATGCGCAATATGTCGAGGATGGAGAGGCGATTCGAGGTTGCTGCCGCTTGCTCTTTTACCGCTTGCTTGAGCTCTGCCTTGCTCTTCTCGCCAGCAAGGTTAGTGGCAGTTGGTGATGCGCCATTGGTGGCGGGCTTGCGATATCGCGCTGCGGACATTGTGGGGGGATCGTCCAAGACTCGGAGTAGTTGTCAAGACAAGAAGTCTTGCTAACGATTTGGTTCGTGACTCGACGTGTGCTTTCGAGTCGCAAGCGGTGGTGGTGACGTAAGTTTCTGGGTTGTTATTATCTTGTCACGGCTGAATTTGCATAATTACCTACCTTGTTGTCCCGCTTAATCTTGGTTTCAAGTGCCTGTCAAATAACTATAGTACTACCCAGTTAAATACTCACTTGGAAGGTCGACAAGTCGCGGCACACGATAATTAACACAGTCTACAGATACGTGTTCAGAGAGGTAGAATAGCGTCCGTTCGAGGACGCCGAGTATACCTATAATATTATTAGCTGGGCTTTTGCTGGTCATAACACTGTGGCTGATTGGCTGATGTCATTGCGATCGGCTTCGGCTACATGGATTACCGACGCCTCAATGGCTAATTACTGGATTGATTATCAATGAATTTGAACTCACAAGAGAAGGGTATAAAGAGAATTACTAGCAATTGGCTTGAGATCCTCACAATGGTTTTAATGCTATACAGATAATCCACGGCTGCTGTCTCTCAGGCATTCCGTGAAGATTTTGTCACTACCTCATCTCCAGATCATCATATTTTCCATGTCTGTAGCAAGCGCATAGATTGCTATTCTCCATTTACCACCAAATTTCGATGTCTGGTCCCTTGCTTTCAAGTGCGCAAGGTTACTTTCAATGATGGCCAGCAGTGCGTATCTCCACTTGCGCTTCCCTGTCGCTCTTGGGAAACACCTGCTTCAGGCCAGCTTGAAACACGCCTACGTTGTAATCGATAATCGCTTTCTTTTCTGCAGGGTTGTCTTGCCCCATGATGCATACCAGCGCGAGATATCTGTGAGAATTTGAGCATCTAGGATCTGTGTGCTATTGACCGTGCAGACTCACTTGTTGATTTCACGCAAGTACAAATATCGACTACCCTTCTTTTCCATTGTTATTAAACTTTCGGCGTCATTGTTGCCCGTCTCGCCCTCGTCTCCCGGCTCATCAGGTCGATCCCATCCATAAATTTCGCTCACGTCGATAACCACATCTATGTAATCTGAGCAGACTTCATATGTAGCAATATCCGTAGGACTAGTGTCTGTAGCAATATAGATTTTGCTCATGATGTCGAAGAGATAAGCTTTTTCGATATTGCAAGCACCACAAAGATTATTCAGCAGCGCTTCTAGTGTCGGTAGCTGCGGGATCAGCTTCTGTATCACTTTGCTGAAAGCTTCGAATATGGAATGGTCATAGATGCTTGTTTGGTAGAAGGATATAGGGGCTTGTTCAAAGCCATGATCGCTCAACTCGTCTTGCACACGCTGTATGATATCGCGGAAGGTATCGCCCCTGAAATCGTCTGAGAGCCCATCGACTTTGTGCACAAAGACTTCAATGTTGATATTGGGATAGGATTGTTGCAAGTTCAAAATAGTCAAGTTTAGGCGCTGGATGGCATCAAGGTATTCATCCTGGGCGTCGATAACCCAGATGAGTGCTCCAATCTCTTCGAATATGTTATCGGTGTCAAAGGCTGGATCGAAGTAGTCGAGATGGCCAGGTAGGTCCCATACTTGAAAGTCCATGAATGAGCTAGCAAAACCCGTTAGCCCTCTTTTATGCAGTCTCGTCACAATTGGCATACTGCATGGATTCCTTCTTTATCCTATAAGTGGTTTCAAGATAGAGAGTCTCACTTGGCGGCAGTTTGTGGAACACTACACTTGATATAGATGACTTTCCACTCCTACATGTGCACAGTTAGCCAAGCGAACCACCCTCTCTTCCCGTTGGCCCGCTCACCTTCTCTGGCCCATCAGCAGTAGCCGTGGCTTGCCATCACCGGCCTTGCTGTTTGGCACACGGCCGGTGTGGTATTGAGGGGGAAACTCCTGAGGTGGCTGCTCGGCGTTTGGAAGGTCCTGCAAGAAACGATCGATTGTTAACTGAGCTCGGGGGTTTAAGAGGGATGAGCCTGCAGAACTTGGTGTGGGTTGTGCCACATCCTCATCTGGGACTCGAGTGACTGATCGAGAAGCGTTTGTATGAGCTGCAGACTGACGACGAGAAATGATGCGAGACTCCATGATGGAAAGGTGTTTGTACAGGGTATATGGCTGGAATGGAAACAGATGACAGCAATGCAAAAGGAGAAGGTGAAATGCAAGTGGGATAGCAGTTCGAAGCTGAGATTCACCGGATGCAGTACATGGCGCGGTGAAGCTTTGTACTCTTGTTTTGTGCTTGGGATGCGAGACTGGTGCTGCAAATGACGTGTATGACGGGGGAGAGAGGGGGGAGTGAGAGAGAGGAAAGTGATGGCACAATCAGAAGCAGCGGTCTGGTTCTACAGCGTGACACGCGAAAGGCAGTCGCAACGCTCAAGCCATGCAGGCCAGCATATCGTAGGGCTGAGGAGGGAAATGGCCCCTATGGCGCTACAGAAGGTTCACTGGAGGGCCTAGGTAATACGGTATACCTGTGTAGGCAGCCTGATGATGAAGGAGAACAGAAGACAAGACAAGACAGGAAGAAGAAGAAAAACTCTAAAATATACACGTGGGAGAGAGAAGCCCGGGGGTCATACAGCAAGGAGACAGAACAGACAGGAAGCAGGAAACGGGCGGAATGCTCACCTCCATAATCAGTCGGTGGTAGTGGTGTCTTTTGCAGCGCACTGGCCTGCGGTAGTGGGAATGCTTTGGGCCGCACGCACTGCCCGGCCGGTCGCCCAACCAAAGTCTCGACTAGCAATGTAAGAATGTCGCGGGTTTTTTCGGGTAATAATGGCTTCGGTGCCTGCGACGATGAGTCGATGACAGTTATTCTAGCGGTCAAAGTGCAGCCAGCAGGCTTCGGGAAGCTTCAAGGGAGGCGAGCCTAGTAGTTAGTTATTAGTTGACTATGTAACTAATAGGAGCTAACTAGTTATCATCTCCTAGGCAGCCAACTCCACCACACACACGCACACACTGCAACCGAATATACCCATCAGGGCCATCAACCACCACCACAGACAGCTCCAGTCGCGGCTCCTGGCTTTCACTCGCCTGGCTCTTACTCGTGTGGCTGCATGCTCCATCTCGCTTAGTTAGTTGACGCATGCGGCATCTTCAGGCACACTTTGAAGTTTGGGCTCAGATTCATTAACCAACTACCTAGTAACTGCCCTGCCTATTAATACAGACCATCACCATGATTACACCCTACCCTGATGCCACCAGACCACGTCTCTGTTCGACCAACCGCCTTCATGACTCATGCTCTGCACCACAACAAGGGCAAAGCTTGCACATAATACTCTGCGGATATGCCTCCAACTCCCCGTCACACAGAGTTTCGGTGCTTGTGTGCTGGCACTCCAATTCCGAGCTAACGAGAGAAAACAAAAACCTCACAACTGTGACCCTTTTCGTCCTCCTACCCTGCGACGTCATCCCATTGTGGATAATCTCGCAAACCCACATCCACTGCATATCCATGACTTGGTTACACAGTGGAGCGGCATGGGCCATCACGGTGCCGTTTACCTACCTACCTACCTACCTACCTACTCATACGTCCTACTAAATATCAAGGCCCTTCTCCACGGCAACATCCTCTCTACATTCATCGCCATTTCCTTGTCGTCATGAGACACGCTATTCTTGAGGGCCTGTGACTTCTGCTCCGAGCGCACCAGAAGCAACCTGTCCTAGCCCCCCCACAAACGTTAAAAACAAGGCAAGCGCAGTTGCTTCTCCACCGTGGACAAGATCTGATGCTGCAGCACCATCAGCTTCAGTCTCTGCAACATCTCGTCTTGTAGCCTCAGGTGGCTGATATGTTGAGTCCGCAGCAGACTCTGCGTCTGAATCGTGGTCGTTGCTTCGCCTTGATCTCCGCGTACTACGTCTAAGTGAATTATTACTCGACGTGGCAGAGGCTACATTGATAGCCGTCTTGTTCTTTGCAGGCCGTCCTCGTTTCCTCGGAGTTACAGGTTCAACTTGAGCTTCAGGCCCAGACTGCAAGCCCGCCAATCGTTTGACGTCATCTTTAAAAGCAACACCTTTGGAGTGCTTTGGGACGAATGACGCTAGAATGCTGCTTGCCAACATGGCCTCTACGTCCAGGTTGCGAGTAAAAGTCCACGCTAACAGACTAGTAGTGGTGAAAAACACATCAAGGCTCGTGGCACTTATTGCTGGATGTCTGCTGATTTGCTTGAGTCTGTGAACGGTAGTGATCAAGCCCGATAGCACTGCGTTTGTCTTTGCCCTTTCATGGCCAAGGCCTACAGTGTTGGCGAAAACATCCCAATAATGTTGGTGTGTACCTGGTTTGTTTGACAAGACTGTCTCAGCGAATAAGCGCCAGTACAACAGGAAAGAAGCAATCGCCAAGAAATGGTAGACTCTAGCGTAGGAGCGATGTGCATCAGCCTTCGATCTGTGTAGCCGTCCAAGTCTAACGGGCACAACCTATAGCGAGTAAGTAAGAACGTATTCGCTGCAGAGTAACAGGCTTACCCGGGGAGCGAACGCAAGGAAAACTGGAACAGCAAATGTTACTGTCATGCGTAGTACACGAATATCTGCTTTGGCGGCAAGAAAATCAGGGAGCCAGTTCATTGACAAAAGTGAAGCCAGTATAGGCAGATAGTAAACAGTTGGAGATGGGGCAAACTGTGTATCATGGACTGGCGCATCATCGTTATGGAAGGTCAAGGGAGTGTAAAGGATAGTCACAAAGAACAAACCCAGTGAGTATCCTAAGCTACCCGTCGCGCTCAACAAGACAAAAGAGGCAATCGTGGTAGCACCAAGGTTGCGTCTATGGCCTATGGGCGTCGGTTAGCACATTGCTTGATTTCGGCGAATAGGATTATATAGAGAGAACTCGCCTTCGATGCCCATGAAGATAGCACTGGCAAGCAACCCGACATACTGCTGGCTAGTATACAAGAAACCTTCGGGCGTCGCAACAGAGACCAGACTCCACTCCTTGACCAGATCAACGTCGGCGGCCCAGTCTCTCAGATGCCAGTGCGCAACGTCGTTGGCATACCAGCCTCTCCATAGACTGTTTGGGAAATCGCGGTTCCCTCTTTCGGCCCATTGGATGTATTCAACTGCGCGCCAGATGATACTGAAGGTGGCCACGGAACCAAGTGAAAGGAAGGCGAGGACCGAGAATACAAATGCATAGGCCCGGCGCAAAGGTTGCTGTGTGCGCGTTTTAGTCGCAGGCGGAAGGCTATTCGCAGCGCGACGGGCAGTATCGAGGACGTTCAAGGTCAAAACAATAACAAGAGTTACATGAGCACTGAAGACTATGTATGGAATGGTGTTACTGCGCGCAGACGCTTCAGACTCAACGGGAGCCATGAGGACTGTTTGGTAGACGATGCAACGAGGATTGGTTAACAGCGATACATGGACATGAGCATACTCTGGTAGTGATGATGATGGTGATGACGATGGTGATGACGATGATGATGGCAAAATAGAACCAAGACAGGGGAAATGCTTCGTCTTATTTTGATCCCTTCCCTGTACGCGCCTGCCAACATGGAGGATGTTACCCCACCCACGTCACAGTTCAAGCTAGAGCAGCCATCCCTGTCCTGCCGTCACGCTAACTAGTTCAGTACTAACCCGTAATTAGCGGCAGATCTAGCGCGACTCATCTGGGACTTGTCTCTCTCGCGACTGCGAACTGCGATTTGCAATTCTCGTCCGCCCACCGCCATGCCGCTTGTCGAGTACGAAGACTACATCGAAGACACAACCGAAAAGTACGATGAGTCCAACGACGAAGACTTCAACCCAGACTCCGCCCCGCCAGACGAAGCCTCCAGCTCCTCCGAGGATGAAGTTGCAACAACAAAACCACCTGCACGGCGCAAGGGCAAGCGGAAGGCCCCTTCTGATGGCGAACTTGAGTCTGGTGATGAGGTGACAATAAAGGCAGCAAAAAGGCGCAAGACCAAAAAGTTGAACAAAAGCGGGAAAGAGGATGACGATGCAGACGACCTCCTGTTTTCAGATGATGAAGGCGGCGATGGTGGCCTCATCAAGACACGGGCGCAAAGGAGAGTTGGGAAAAAGGAGAGGAGACCGCTTGCGAGGACAGAAGGCGCAACAGTAGATGTCGACGCGTTGTGGGCGGAATTGATGGCTGCGCCTCTGAAGCCAGTGCCACTGTACCCAGAAAAGACCCAAGAACCAGATTGTTTCACGGACCAAACACGTCAAAATATACCCGCACAAATCTCCCGAGACGATGAGGAAGAAGAACTTGTGACCGTCAAGAAGATCTACACTTTTGCTGGCCAAGATACTACCGAAGAGAAATCAATACCACGTTCTCAGCTGGAAAAGTACCTTTCCGATGGCTGGAAACCTGCCAACGCTCCCGAGAAACAAACACCAACAGATGCAAAACCAGACGAAGCAGATGCAAAAAGCAGAATTCGTCGTCCCTTGCGTCGTCCAACCCGCTTCGATCCCAACCCTACAGGTTTTGTCCGCACTCTCCCTCCCGAGCATCAATTCACGTGGCCTCGCAAAGCTGCTACTATAGCCCTACAAGCACCACTAGAGAACCTCATGCCGCCGCCCGGAGTACCAAAAGCTCGACCAGAAAAGACACAAAAACTCAATGTGGTGGACAAGTCTCGCATGGACTGGACTGGATTCGTCGACAAGGAAGGCATTGCCGACGAACTGGATACCCATGGAAAGACCAAAGAAGCATATCTGGGCCGAATGGAGTTTCTGGCTGGCGTGGAGGCGCGCAGAGAAGAGGAGAGAAAGAGAGTGAGGACTACATCGACAGCCGCAGTATGAGTTGTTGACAATATGGAGATTTGTAAATGACTAATGGCCAAAATTCATGCTGCTGGTTACTCAAATGTCAAAGTTTTTTTTCTTCCTTCCAATGTGCATGATTTAAATCCTTGTACTCCTGGAGATTGTCAAGACTTTTTTTTTTAAAAAAACAAATAACTAGTTACTTTATTAACTATATGATGAAAATGGGTATATTCATTATGCAAGCTTGCTCGTTCGCTCGCTTCAACAAGGCAACAAGAAAAAACAGGGAATCCAGCAAAAGATCCAGCAAAAGATCCAGCAAAAGATCCAGCAAAACACACAACATCTGGCTTCAAAGCATAACGGTTTCGAGAAATCCAATATTGCCAAGCAGATTCTTCAACCGATAGTGTAGCTGTATTGTGCGTAATCTTCCTATCAAATTGCTTGATTTGGTTCGGTCCAGGTGCTTCTGACGAGAATGGCGATATCGCTTCGATGACTGCGGAGGACGGGTCGATACCGATATTCATGCCTTTGCAACTGAGTGTCATGCAGTGTTTCGTAATCCCTTGGAAGAAAGACCGATTTGTTCTTTGAATAAATAACCGTGGTCAAAGACCTTGAGTCGGTCGGGGAAGACGTCACCCCCTACAAGAAGAAAATATAGGTGTTGATACGTTTTCGACTTCATTGACGAAGAGATGAGTTCCCCAGTTACCCTCTAAAAGTTTTCTTGTATGATTTCAAAGTTGCCGTCACTTTAGTCATCCCCTTCCTCTTCTTCCTCGTCGAGTTCGGCCGGGGCCTTGATGCGCTTAGGTTTCATATTTGCATGAACTGACGCAATAATTAGCCGAGACTTTGGGAAGCTCCTAGCCTTCATCTCCGTCAACTCCATGCCTGCCATCTTGAACACGAATTCTGCCTTTTCGGGCCAAAAGTACGTAGCATACAGGGTAGATGCCTTGATCATCTTCCAGGAATGGTTGTTTGGACCGCAGTACGGCTCCAGCCACGACTTGATCTCGCTATTACTGATATTCTTCGGTTGAATAGCTTGATACCTCTCATAGCAAGTCTCTGAATGCGTATTCTTTTCCTCGGTGGTAGTGCACCGGTGGAAGCCCGTGGACCACTGGCTGTATAATGCGACCAGCTTCTCTTCGAGAATACGCAACTCAGCACTGACTACAGCAAGTTTCTTTTCTTCGAGGTATTTGTGGATTTGTAGCAAAGTCTCATCTGGTTCAGCGTCCGACCTCGAGAATTTGTCTCTGAGCAATTTGATTGTCTCAGTGTTGTGGAAACGAAAAACGTCAAAATAGAGATAGTCGAGTACTCGAACTGAGCTGTGCTTGTACGACTTTTCTCTTAGTTTTTCGATCTCGCCCATGTCGACTGTTTTCAGGCATGCTTCCATTGCTTTCTTGTGGGCTGGTTGGTCTGGGGCCGATGCGAGCTTCAAGGTTCTTTTCATGAAGGCATTAAAGTCGTCTTTTGTGAAGACATAACCTTGCTTTGGTGCATCTACCAGGAGGTCATGTAAGCCGCATAGCTGATCAAGTTCCGTCGAATATATTGTGTTGTACTTGTATGCCAGCTTCTCCAGAAGGACAGTGGCTTGCCCAAGAAGTGAAGAATCTGACCGAAATTGAAAAGCTTCTCGCAAAAACTGGTCAACAGAGGTTGGATTATTCACATCCATCACCGATGTAAGGCGTCTTTTGTCGGTTTTGATACCGTAAAAAGAGGGATCTGGGCTCGATACAGGTGCAGGAGCATTCAAGAACGGATCTACAAGCTTAGGCTCCCAACAGAGCCAAAACAAATCTCCGTCGTAATCGCCACCTTGGAGTCTGTTGGCTAATGGCTGCCGACCTAGTGATGGAAATACCACAATGTCGATCAGGTGGGAGAGGTCAGAGTGAACCAGTGTGCGGACCTTTTGGATATCTGAGCGCCGACACGCTGGCTGACGAGCGACTAGACAATCCATATTCTTGAGGTTGAGGTAGCTTTCTTCGGTCATTTCATCTACGAAACGGCCTGAAAATTGCACATGGATTTCGCCAGGCTTCAACACACCTAGGGGATCTGCGATACCGAAAAGAAATGTAGACTTCCCCAGAGGAGTTCTCAGCTTCGACTCTTTGATCACTTGTTTGGTTTGTACAAAGCGTTGAAGCGCATTAGCCAAATATGGAGTTTTGGTGGGAGAGAAGCCAGACTCGAGCATCAGCTTGATCTTCTCCTCCTGTGCCACTGGCAAAGCTGCATCCCATAGTGCCTCCGTGCCGAATGAGGTCTTGGCACCGTTTCTATGAAGCCATTCATATGTTCTCGCAGGATCTGCCAAGGCGTCTAGCAGCTCAGCTCGATCAGCGTTGAGGCGAGTAATCATGAGATTGGCTATGACCTCTCTCGTGACGCCTCGGTCCAGTAAGATCGGGATGAAGGATATATGAAGTTCGGATGCGACCGGTGCTGTGCTGTAATTTGTGACTTCAAATGTAAGTCGTAGTGGGTCGAACTGATCGTCCAAAAGATCTTCTGCGTGCGGTTTGAATTTCAATTGACTCTCGTTTATTTCGATCCAGAATTCAAGATCCTTAGGATCCCGGCTGAATGACTCCCCACTGACAATCCACATTCCCTTGGCACCTCCAATCCTGCCTTGAAAGGCACTAGGAAGTGCTTGAGAACCCTGCACACCAACTGCTTCTCTATATCGCCGCCAGATTTCGCGAGCGGCAGCGACAGAGATGAGTGAGCAGCCATCGTTCATGACTTGTTTGTCTGGGATAATATCCCACTTTAATGTTGGGTCGTTGAACTCGGTAGCTTCTTCGTCTTTGGTGGATATCATATCGTGTACGTATTTGACTTGCGATGGTTTGAAAGTCAAGGTAGGTATTGTCCTTGAAAGAGCAAGATCAAACCTGGCATACGCTTTGCAAAATGACTGGTATCCATTGTTTGAGAAAGGAAGGAACCAGTTCATCATTGCGCCAACAGTACACGGATGCTTGATATCGCAACCTGTTGTAGCGAAGAGTACGACTCTCATATCGTGTGTACTTTCTTGTTTCCGCTTACTTTTACTCTTCATGGGCTCAATGTGAAATGCTCTCCATTTGCGGCCACAGAAAGCATGCTCCATACCCAGCCATTGCTTCCAGCGTACCTGGATTTGTTTCATTTCAGCCGTTGTGAAACGCTTCGCTATCTTGTTGTCGAATTTAGGAACGGTCAAATAGAGGAATCTGTCGCTGCCGAATTTTCTTTGGAGGCGACAAGACTTGTCGGACTGTATGGGCAGCGCTTGAAAACCAAAGACAGGGCCAGTCCGCCTGGTTTTGAAAACAATTTGACCCTTGAACGTGAAGCCCTCGAAGTTTCGCTTCTGTGCTTGCCAAATACGGTGGCTCTCCTTCAAAAGTCGCGATCTTGATTTAGACTGATGGATTTTCATAATTCCACTCCAAAATGAGTCTGCCGTGTCATAGGAAACAGGAGATCTGACGAATGATTTGAGCTCTTCGATAGGAACGCAACTTTCCGAGGCTAGGCGCTGGCAGATAAATCGAATGAAATATGGAACTCCAGAATCATCAAAAGTCTTATCAACAAAGAGGCCAAGCTTGGGTATGTTGCGAATATTGTGCGATTCTCCCTTTGGGTACGTTGAATCATCAGCGTAACCATGCGTTCCTGTATCAGATACTGGGGACTGCATTTCGGATGGTATATGAGCCAAGACCTCGGATGATGTAGGTCGCATCCTTGGCTCGATATTCCTGGGAACATGCGCAGAATCCTCATCACATAGAGTACCATAGGTTGAGATGCTATCTCGATGCGTATGCTGCGATCGCATAAGTGTCCTTTCTCGTTGCATAGCCTTATGAATATGATCGGCTCGTGGTGATATCGCGTTTGTCCTTGATGATCTTTGACTAGGAGAGCCATGTCCAGCACATTTCCATCTAAGGTCCTCGTCGCTGGCACTATCTGTCATGAAGGACGTAGCTGCAGAGTCTACTTGGGTCTGCTGAGAAGACCACATACTGCTAAAAGAGGTATTTGCAGAAGATGGTGTATTTGCACCAAAGCGTTGCATTGACCGAGCCATGTCAAGAGAGGGCTTTTTGAAAAGCGATACAGAAGGCATAGGTAGCGTAGGAGGGCCTTCAGCAGGCTGTTTACCTTTCGAAATTTTGGTTAACTTCGGTGAACCTTCGCCATGATCGGAGGGGCGTTTCCTGGAGCCATTATATCTTGAGGAAACACGCAGACTTGCCTCCTGTCGTCTTTGTGCCGCAGAGGTTGAGGGCGATGGAGGTGTGTGAAATTCTGCCTCATCCTCATCCTCATCCTCATCCTCCACATCTGTTGGCGAACCAGGATCAAGGAGTGCCGTGTGGTAGGAGTCTGAAGTGTTTTGGTGTTTGCCAAGATTCTGGAACAGACCAGTCCCAGAAGTATGAACTGTTATACCATGACCTTAGTCTCAGGCAGTGCGAATTGTTTTTGATTAAAAAACAGAGTGCTATAAACTTACACAACGGCGATGAATTGAAGACTTTTGGTACCTCACCCAAAGGTGTCACTGCTCTCGACTTGGTTTTGACTTCACATTGCAAAAGCCCAAACAACAAGTCCAAATGGTAATCATATGGGAAATCGACTCGCATTCCTCGAAATTGAGCAAGTGCAATATCCAGAATTTCCCTTTTGGTGTAATACAGACGCTGGATACGGCCATAGATACGATCTGCTTTGGTGTTGCTGCTTTTTGTAGGCGACCATTGCGCTCCACGCACATTGAGCTCTATCTCGAATTCCCGTTCGAGGGAAGTGACTAATTCGTTGAGCGCAGCCCCAGACTTGTGATGGCGTGGGGTCTTGGGTAGTACTGAGTTGGAAGCGGCTGTTGCACTCGGGCCGTCAAGTCTCTCTTCTCCCCGTGTTGATTGTCTTTGCGGCGGGCCCGAAGAACGTCGCATTTTGCCTGGTAATTCGGCTAATACGAATATTATGAAGGGGCAAAAAAGAGCAGGCTATCGTTTAACAAGTAAACAATAATTGAGGGTGAGGATAAAAAGTGTTAAGCACCAGGCTGAGAAATGTGCCTGGGGCTGCATTTACTTGGGTGCACAGGCCCCTCGTTCTGTCGCGTTTGCTTCAATAACTGCGCAATCATGCAAGTGCTATTCACCGTCACACAGGAGCTTCTTTGGAGAAAACAACACTACAACTGCACAGCACGCCTTGCCCCAGATCAAATATCATAATTGCATGGCTTGGCAAGATAACAATCACTTTTGTTTAATTTCAGGTGCCAGACCAGGCTAGCAAAGTTTGCATTAGTAGCATCACATGAGGAACGACTCTCGAACGACTGCGACTTGGCGGCATGGAAATTGGTCGTTTAGATTCGTGTTGCTTTTCGCACTCTGGCGAAAGATCCGTCATGCAAGAGGATTTCGTAAATTTCATGTCCCAAATCGACCCTAGCTGGGCATGTTCCCTACACCTTCATCTCTTTCAGACCGTGCTTCCAGACAGTGACATAGGGAGTAACGCCATCCTCGCGGTAGTTGAGGAGGACGATCATGCCGTCGGGGTTCATCGACTCGCCAGTGAAGAACTCGTAGTCCTTGAAGTTGGCGACAATCTTCTTGGCAAAAGCAGAGGCCTTGGTCTCGAACTCCGTGATCTCCTCAACCGCGGCACCTTTCTCTTTGAGATGATTCTTGACAGCCTTCATATAGCCTTGTAGCAGTTAGAATCAGCGCGTGGTAGATACAAACCAAGTACGTACCCTTGAGATATGTGAGATAGCCCTTCTTGTCAAAGCCAGTCTCGTTGAGACGGAAGGAGTGGACGACGTCGATGACCTGCTGGGCCTGGTCCTCGGCACCCTCCTCAGCCTCCTCAGCGGAGGCATTGGCGCCAGTGTCTATGGTTTGGTATGTTAGGTGGTGGATCCTGGACTGGCAGCGCGAGGAAGGGGAGTACAAACCGAACGACTCGCCACCAATGGTGATCTTGCGGCAGTCGGCCTCGTAGGCGACACCGTCGACCTCCTTGAGATCGTACGAGTCAGAGATCATCTCATCGTCGGTGATGATATCCTGTCAAGACGAGTTAAAAACTACACAGCCAGCGCATGCAAGGGCAAGCATCATGTCGCAAAAGCCAAATGGAGCAATGCGGGGTAATGTCGAGCGGGTGGTGGAAATCGCACCTTGTAGATAATCATGGTGGGCGGGCGGGTCCAAGTGTTCTCTGAATGTAGATGGGGGGTGTCGAGTGGAGGGCGTGAAAGGAGTGGCAGAGAGCAAGTCCTGGATGTGCTGGCAAGTGAATTGAGGTAGTAGCTCTGGCGCCTCGAGGAAGAAATCCTGGTGGGGTCGAGATGTAAAGAATAATAATATTCAGACGCTAGTCTGCTCTGGGAACTAGCCTGGGATGGCGTTTTGACGGCGAAACAAAAAGCGAACATGACGCGCTGACGACTCGCGAGTCTCCTGAAGCAATTGATTAATTAATATTAACTAACTACTTGTTTAGTTATCCCCAATTCTAGAAGCTCTCACCACCCTCACACGACCTTTCTCAACTCCCCCTTCTCCTTCTCCTTCCCTTCCTCCCCCCCCCTCGCCTTCGCTCCACTCACCTCAGCCTCTCCTTTCTGAGCCCTCTACTCCGTACAACATTCGATAATCGGCCGCTCTCGTCTTTACTTCGCTAGTTAATTTCCCTGCTCCGCGCCTTCCGGTCACGCTCCGTCAAACTCACCGACCGACTACTTAGACTCCGTTTGCAGCACCCTTTGCTTTGCAAACCCAACGTAGTTCCCACATCTTTTGAAGACTGCTCGCCTTGCTTATACACCTGCACGTGCGATTTTGCCTATCCTCGAGCCCTCACGCCGCATCATGGCGAGCGCAAACGCAACCTCATCCCACCTTCCTCCGCTACCCGAATACACGCTGAGACCCTTGACTCCACTCGTCTCATGGACCTCGGACGCTTTCATACAGGCCGCACTGCCAGTCGTTGGCTACTGGGCCGTTTCTCTCATGTTCCACGCCATTGATGTCTATGATTGGTTCCCACAATACCGACTTCACACTCCAGCAGAAGTGCTGAAGCGCAACCATGTGTCACGTTACGAAGTCCTGCGCGATGTCATCTTGCAGCAGATGATTCAGATCATAGCTTCCTTCAGCTTGTCCATCTTCGATGAGGCCCCCACCACTGGCAAGGCTGACTATGATGTCGCTTGGTATGCCCAGAAGCTCCGCCTCGCACAACGCGCAATTCCATATCTTTTGTCCACAGCAGGGCTGGACCCAGTTGGCGTGGCTACCAAGCTCTCTGTATCCCATCCGACCGTCGCCTCTGTTGTCGCTGGTGGATTGACGGCACCTGTTTTTGCTTCCTGGGAGTTGGCAGCGGCGGGTTTCCTGTACTGGTATGCTATTCCAGCGATCCAGTTCAGCGCTGCTATTATCATTATGGATGCCTGGGAGTACATGCTGCATCGCGCCATGCACATGAACAAGTGGTTATATGGTACGATTTCGCACTACTTAATTGTTACGATGTGAATCTAAATTGACTAGTGACATTCCACTCACGCCACCATCGCCTGTACGTGCCTTATGCATACGGGGCCTTGTATAATCATCCTCTTGAAGGCTTTGTTCTTGACACCCTAGGTGCTGGGCTTGCTTACCTGCTCACTGGTATGACTATGCGCCAGTCAATGTGGTTCTTTACCGGCTCGACCATCAAGACTGTGCTTGACCACGGCGGTTATGAGTTCCCTTGGGACCCCATTCACTGGATTTTCCCCAACAATGCCGCTTACCACGACATCCACCACCAGAGCTGGGGTATCAAGACAAACTTCTCGCAGCCATTCTTCATTTACCTCGATCGACTTGGTGGAACAATGTACACGGGCGATGTCAAGGAGAAGTACGAGCGTGCCCGCAAGACCGCCCAGCAGAAGGTCGACCAAGAAAAGGAGAATGAGGTGAAAGCTACGCTGGCTGAGCCAATCAACGCAAATGACGAGAATGCTAGGCCACAGGGTGTGTCAACACCTCGGATGAACCGCAAGAAGGCGACCAGTATTTCTTCGCCCGCGGGAAACTTCAAAGACCTTACAAACAAGGTTAATTCAAATCTTCAGGGCAGGAGAGCAAATGTTCTTGGGGTCGAAAGCTCTCACTGAAGCCTGTGTCCTAGTCTTGAGAATCTTTTGGTTATGTAAACATTATGCGCAAGGGGGTAGGGTAATGTATAGTTTTTGGTGTACACATTTCTAAGGATCCATACATTCGCTTCATTGTACCATTTTATCTTCTTGGATTCTCTGGAAGTAACCACTCTTGGGGCACAGTTTGGTACCAGGTTTGAGTCTTGGCTCAATCGCTCATGTCTTCTACGATGGTCGGGTCGGCGTTTTTGTTAGGAATATTCTGGATCACAACGCTCAATTCAGTTTGCCATATCAAACCTGGTTTTCTCCAAGTTTGGCCATTTTCATTGTGAACAGCACAGTGGCTAACACTGAATTCTTAAGACGGCTCAACATTGTTGCTACACTATGAGTATCGTTTTCTTATGGCCATTGCATTGTAACTGCACCATGATAATGAAGAACAGTGGGTTTGATCTTATTTAACTACTCACAAACTACCGCTGCATCTTCCCATCTAAGAATTTATCAAATTATCACGCCAAATTCAAAAACACAATTAATCGCGATGCCAAGTTCTTCCCACAGAAAGACCATGTTGACCCGAAATCTGCACAAGTTTGAGATGAAAGAACTGGTCAATGTTCTCCGCGACGCTTCACCTCCACGCTCAGATCTACACACATCCAACGAGGCCATCAAAAAAAAGATCAAAGACCTACCTCGGCGGCTCCGGATTTCCAAGTTGCGTTCGTCACATCTCAGCGGATCCCGGGGTCTATGTACTACCCATAAAGGTCTTAACGTCCATCTGATCCACAATGTTTGGTCCTGGATCAAACACGAAATTAATAGCAGCATTGGAAAATTTATTTATCCTATTGTTATTAGTGGCGGATTGACTTGCGAGCAAGAGGTGAGCGTTCGCCAGCTTGAACCTGTATTGAAGATGTGGCGTAAAAGCTTTAGAACTGCGACTTCTGCTCCACCAGGTCGCGAGCCCATGGAATGCGGATCCAAGTGGTCGTACCAACATGATCTTTGCCCAGCCTGCATGCTCACGCGCATTGGCTCCGATGAAGGCACCCTGTTCGCGCTGTTCGCTGGCATGGTTGGTCATTTCAATATTCACAAGTTGGTGCATGGTAACCACAATCTGAACGACCTCAAGGTTTCTCACCTTGACAATAGATTAAAATCTAAGCGTGCGCGATTTGTCCGCTACTGGATCAAAGCTAGTCGAAGTGGAGGCACGCTTTTGTACAAAGCTGGTGAGCTAGGTATCCAGCTTAAGAAGCTCAATGAATCGCTGAAGAAGGGCAAGATATTGAGCACGTCTAGCAATATATACGGTCTTGATGGCACCGCGCCCCGACAGCCAAATGGTTCTCCTTCCGACCCTTTCCGCGATCCTGCGGAGGAGATGGAGCGTCTGCATATCTCTGAGACCACAATCAAAAACTCAGCTCATGACGCCAAGCTTGGTCCGCTGCCACGCCCAACTAACGTAAATCAATACTCCCCTCTAGGAGGTCTAGGTTTCGACTCATCCACCTCGGGAGATAGTGCTCCTACAAACAACAGCGATAGCATGTCTAGCCTTGATACTGACAATACCTCTCTGTCAGACTGCGCGTCTACCATTGGGCCTGATGAAAGCATCTCAGTCATTAGTCCTCTGAACATCACAAAGAAAACCGAATACAAGGATCATGCTTGCAAGCCTCCTGCGTCTACCGCCTCTTTCACGACAATTCAATCTTACAATGGCGGCAGTAGTAGAGACGCAGGTGGATTTGTACACGATCCTCTCGCCACGCCATCTGAGGTGCTCAACAAGTACAAAGCTTTGCTGGATCCGCATCTACGTGAGGGAAAGAACGCAATGTATTCGTTGCCGATGCCGCAGCAAGAGTCCATGTACTTTGGTTTTGCGGATGATAAGGTGGCGCAGGATCCATTTGAGGATGTTGATGAGGAGGGTGGGGAGGATGAGGTGGTTGATTTTGGAGATGATGATGAGGTAGGTGCATCGTGTGAAGAGTTGTATTAGATTAAGGAAAAGATGGAAACGGATGTTGTAATATGTTGCGATTGCTGGCAGGAGGTCTGTAAGGTCTCTTAATACCTCTTTGAAATGTCATTATTTTATGAACTTCTTGTTACTTTCTTCTAGAGACATGTTAGCCACGATGCTTAATTTTGAACCTGATGGTCGTTACAACTACTGTTGTGCACAATGGGGCGCTTTTCACTGCTAACTACACGACGCTTACGATGTTGAGACCAAGGCTGTGCGTTATTGGGTAGATGTAAAGTGATGGATTTAATAATAATGGAGAGAACAACTCTGGCCAAATGTATCATGTAGTAGGTAGGGATAGCCTTACTGGCTTGGCATTAGTAGCATAGTTAACTAATAATAGCCATGTTTAAGTAACTACAGGATGCGGAGCAAGAATAGATTGAGGTATTAGGTTCCTCCTTGTAGTAATTAGTACTTCGTCAAGCTATGCAGATCACGGCATTTCTCAAGTTGTGCTGCAGAAAAACTCCATTGGCACAACAGTGCATATTCATGGCCATCCGTGTAACTGTCACCGTTGCTTGAAGAGGGGTAGTATGCGTGAATCGACTCACCGACAGCGGTGAGGCGTTAGAAAATCCACGTCACCCGTCTCAGGCGCAAGTATTCAGACCCGAAGCTCATCAGTGTTCACAAGTGTTCACAGGCTCCCGAGAATCAGCGCTAATTGAGTGAATTCGTAAAGAAGAGGTGGCTCACATGATCGGATCTTGTGTTTGTACATGAGTGATTGCGGCGCGGTCAGTGGAACGGGAGTCGGGACAGTGGCAATGGAAAGATGCTTGGCTGGAGATGACACGCTGACACGGCTGGCTAGGTACGCTGGACCAGGGCGGCGATGCCCAATATAATAATCAATTGATACTCGAAGGAGGATGCATGGAGAACAGCACCTCAATGCGAGTGGTAAAGTGGGCAATGACGGACTGTAGCAAAACCTCAGGAGCTAGAACAAGTTAGGGAGTGGAAAGGCCGTTGTAGCAACAATCGAGATTGTGTAATCCAGCATGAACCAGTGCCATGCTTGGGTCGGCGCCAGAGGCTGTTGATATGTACTCGGTATGCAGAGTGTGCAAGCATGTGGCAGCGTTTCCTCAGCGGGACTTGGCGTGGCTGAGTCGAATGCAGCCTTCGCCTCAGCACAGTTGGGCAGTTACGAGGATATTGACGCCTCTCGAACCTCTACTGCTCCCAAGGCCACTCTTCCTTTCCTACTGTTTCGTTGGCATCCTGCAAAAAGAGATTCCAAAGCTGCAACGTTATCCAACAACCAGGTGGTTACTCGGGAAATATCCCAGCAATCTGCAACGCGGCAGACTGTGTCCATCTCGACCAGGGTTGGCTTAGTTCAGCCTTGCTGCATACATACTCCGTAACTACAGTGTGTAGACTTGTCTTGTTATTAATTATCAACCGTCACTCGTTTTTATTCTTTGGTCCCCGCTGCGGAAGAGGCGCCAACGACAACCCAATGCGCAACAGCAACACAACTTACACCAACATCAACGAGGAGGGCGATGGCAAGAGAGAGAACACGCCATGGTACTGGCGCCTTACAGCCCTCGCTGCGTCGTGGTTGATACTGGGAGGGTGCGTTGCGCGTTCCTGATTCCTGATTCAACAAGCTTGGACGAGACGGAAGCTATTAACTAACTAACTAATGCTCGTGCAGCTACCTCATCCTTCCAGGCCTCTACGCAAAGGATGCGCAGCTCAAGTTTAGTCAAGCCGTACTGACGGTTTTCGTTGTCGCCTTCCTGACTGCTGGATATTCCTTCACTGCGCTGCTTTGCTTTGCATGTCGCAATGAGCTTTTCCAGGCTGAGGGCGTTTTTCTGTATGTGCTCTGTGCCTGCCCAAGTACCTACCTACTTACCTATGCTAGACCTGCCCTTACATCTTCAGCACTCGGCTTGCTATCCATAGCCTACAATTTTCTTTCTTCGCATGCTTACAGCTGGAGCGCCTCTGCGATATCTGGAATCGTGGTCAGCGCCACTGCCACCCTGACCTATACCGCATTACTACTATGGACCCATCGCCGTATCGTCAAGATCAAGGAAAAGAAAGGCCCGCGGCAACTCTGGTCCAATGAATCCTACTACTCCAATTTCATCTCCAACATATATCCAACTGCCTCACAACGCCCTGATCCTGCTCTGACAGAAGATGACCGTGTCAACCAGCAAATGGCATTGCTTCTCATGAAAGGAAATTCAAGATCTAGCCCGGACGCAAATAGTTCAACGTATAGAATCGACCTCCCAGAAGACACTGAGCAGCGAGAACGCGAGGCGCGTAGCCAGGAGTTGATTGGCACTCCTGGAACACCTGCAGACTGGCCTCGCCCTCGAGCAGACAGTAGACCAGATAGTCTTAGTGAGAACCGAGCCTGGGGACATTGGCAGGACCGTGGGCGAGCAACCAACCAACTGCCAAGTGGCGATCAGCGGAGTACTCATTCACGTGGGCCCAGCCGGGAAGAGCGGAGACGAGAGATCGAACTTGGCATTGTTTGAGCATTTGTGCCCTGATCGAACGAGTATTCTCACCCCAGGGAGCTGTTATACTATGCTCTGTTTCATCAAGCAAACTGGTAGCGTCGGAGTTTGGGTTTTGGTGTTTTTGGCGTAGTCACGACGTATGTGTTTTTAATTTTTTGATTGCCTATGAGGTTGTATGGAAATGTGGTCGAATGTGTACGGAAAGCTTGGGAGAACCATTTGAATCGTATTAGATATGAGCCGAAGTGGGTTAATTCTTGCAACTAATGGCAAAGGTAACTGCGAGCCACTGTTCTGCTAACCTGTTGTCGTTGTTCCATGTATTACCTTGAGCACCGTTATTCGTCCGAAAAGCACGGCACATGGGCATTTCCGGAATCTACGAGATGAGATCGAATCTTTATCGTTGTTACGGAGTATGCTCACTCATCATGCATCCGCACCCCTGCTTCATCACACCCTCGTCGCACTGCATCCAACCTCCATGCTCGAAACGGCAATCATAAAGCATAATCTCCAGCCGAATCACGAGACCAAAGAGCGGTGCATGCGTGTCAGTCTTCGAGAAGAATGTTTGTTCCTAGCCACGTGTGGCTTGCATTAGGTGAGATTAGTTATCAAGGCGGTGATGTGACAGTACTTTGTATGAGGCGTCATTGTAACGCGAGTATCAGGCTATGATACTTCTCTGAGGAAACAAGAGACCCAGATATTAATCTATGGAGCTTTTCTTGGAAAGGAAACTTAACCCCAAAGTCGTCGTGGAAATGTGCTGTAAGATGGGATGATCAAAGTCTCAAAGTTGATGTAAACTTTTTTTGATTCTTCAAATCAGCAATATAATCGCTATCTATCATTGTTATTTTCATTCAGCGGAAATGCAAATATATCATTATCTGAGGTCATTCGATATACTCCGTAGAGTTGTGCTCTGATACCGTGGTCACGTGACAGCGCACTAGCGTGTTGTTGCTAGACGCGTTCTTTCTGAACGTGTCGTTACTTCCTGCCCGAGACAGAAGACCCTAAACTCCACATGCATACAACTGTGCCGACTCTTTCACTCTACTGACATGATAGCAAGATCTTCACAAGTATAGTTATGAAGCCATTCAGGCCTCCGGCATTCGTCCGACCGGATCCACGAAATAGCGAATCACCCCTCAAAAAGCGAAGGATCTCATCCGGATCACAGTCTGCAGCTGGCGATGTTGCAAGCAGCCGGAAGGCCCTCGTCGTCGTCAACAATCCTCCTCCACAACAAACCCCCTCGGGAGATAGCAATGGTAGCTTTTACACCGTCTTGTGGCGGAAGTACACAGCAAAGAAGAATAAGACCTGGGATGGCGACGGCGTATTGGCTGTAGTCGGCGGATATGCCACTCTCACTGACAGTGATACTGGGAAAGAAATCGGCAAGGGGGTCTGTAATCGTCCTCTGCTTCCTGGCTCAGCACTCTCCGTGGCTGGTAAAGACATTGAGATTGATGGAGTAATAGAAAAAGCAGACTATCTTTCTGGGCGCATTTTCTTAGGAAAGGTGGCTTCCACGCCAGCGAAGCAGCACGAGACGAAAGAGCAATTGGGCAAGCCTGCTATCAGCTCTTCACTGAAAAGGACAAATTCGGGCAGCAGCAAATCCAAGATGAAGGGCATGTTTGGTGCTGCGTTGAAGGATTTCAAAGAGACTGTCCCAGAGTACCAGCCATCTGTGCAACGCAGACAGCAGTTCAAGACGCCTTTGCTCTCAAATACAGTGTTACCGCAGCGCAATTCTTCGATACCACAACCACGTCATGATCCTACACTTCCCAATGCACTCATCATGAAAAAACCGACATCGTGTCCCAAAGGCAAACAAATTGTGGACGTCGTGGTAGACCCAATCTTGAGCAAGCATCTACGAGAACACCAACGTGAAGGTGTACAGTTCTTGTATGAATGCGTCATGGGGATGCGATGTGAGGGGGAGGGGGCAATCATGGCTGATGAGATGGGCTTGGGAAAGACACTACAGACTATTGCACTATTATGGACCTTGATGAAACAAAATCCAGTATACGAAAGCCCGGCAGTTGTGACAAAAGCCTTGATCGTGTGCCCAGCTGGCCTGGTCGACAATTGGCAACGTGAATTTCGAAAATGGTTGGGCAACGAACGAATTGGCGTCTTTGTCGCCAATAGCAAAGACAAGAAGATCACCAACTTTACAATGGGCAAGGCATACAACGTCATGATCGTAGGCTACGAAATGCTTCGTACTGTGCAGGAAGAGCTGAAGAAGGGAAGTGGTGTGGATATTGTCATTGCGGACGAAGGTCACAGACTGAAGACGGCGAACAACAAGGCGATGCTTGCTATACAATCTCTGAATACAGAGCGGCGCATCATCTTATCAGGAACACCGTTGCAAAATGATCTGGGCGAGTTCTTCACTGCTATTGATTTCGTCAATCCTGGCCATCTGGGACAGCGATCGGCTTTCAAACGTACATTCGAGGCACCAATTATGCGTAGTCGTCAGCCAGATGCAAGCGAGTCTGAGCTTGAAAAAGGCGAAGCGCGATGGAAGGAATTGGTCTCGTTGACTAGTCGCTTCATGATTCGAAGAACTGCTGAAGTGCTCAGCAAGTACTTGCCTCCTAAGACGGAACATATTGTCTTCTGTCGACCAACCAAAGCGCAGGCAGAAGCATATCGAGCCATTCTGTCCTCACCTATTTTCGGGGCCGCTTTGGGGAACACCGACATGGCGCTTCAGCTCATCATGGTACTGAAGAAAGTCTGCAACAGTCCTGCACTACTCAAGATTACAAAGGATGGCGAAGACAATCCTTCTGAGATGTTGCAGACTCTGCTTCCACTCATACCTTCTCATGTTCTCAACTCCAACGCGTCTAGCACCAAGCTACGCCTTCTGGACAGCCTAGTGCATCGTATTTATACCACTACCGAAGAGAAGATCGTCATTGTGTCGAATTATACCACCACGCTTGACATGATCGAGCGTCTTCTTGTCTCGCTTTCTTATACTTACCTTCGCCTCGATGGAAGTACCCCGTCATCGAAGCGCCAATCACTTGTTGAGAAATTCAACCGGACCCCAAAGGCGTCTTCCTTTGCTTTTCTTCTCTCTGCTAAATCTGGAGGCGTTGGTCTCAACCTCATTGGAGCCAGTCGTATCGTATTGTTCGACATTGACTGGAATCCTGCAACAGATCTGCAAGCCATGGCACGCATTCATCGTGATGGACAGAAACGACCAGTGAAAATCTATCGATTCCTCGTGCAGGGCGGGATCGATGAAAAGATATACCAGCGTCAAGTCATGAAAATGGGACTTGCCAACGCGGTAGTGGACAACAAAGCCAGTGCAAGCTCCTTTTCAAAGGATGAGCTACGTGACCTATTCCGCTTAGATGAACGTGAGGGCTGCCAGACGCATGATCTCTTGGGGTGTACATGTGAATGTATAGGTATGCCAGAGGCTAAGGCTGAGCCAGAGATCTCGGAAGATGATGAGAACGATTCCACAGACGAATTTCCTGGCCCAATGAAAGCCAGCCAAGTTGATGTGGAAGAGCAAGAATTGAAAATACAAGCGAGGCGTGCTGCAAAACTGCCGAAGCTCCGTATGTTGATGGAGTATCAACACATTGATGCGAAGTTCCTAAAGCAGGATGCTGAAGGAGAACTTGATGGAGATCAACTGGCGCTAGCAGTCGACGATGATGTATTTAGGGATGTGTTGAGAGAGCGGAATTGTAATGTCGGCTTCTTATTGACAAAGTCGTCGTCTTGAACGATATAATATGCAGTTTAAAGCAATTTTCAAGCCTAAAACATAGCGATGGCGTTTTGTGGTATGGCATTAGATACAAGAATTATAGGTAGCGTGCATTTCTTTGAGGCATAGATCCTACAATTGGGAAGACATTGTTTGTGCAATAGCGGCCTATAAAATAATCAAGGAACAGCTCTAAGGCAACATGTCGTAATGCGGAAACATCAACTCAGTCTGGTCAGCGTGCTGAATTATCGATATGGGATTCAAGAATAGCAAATCAGACATTGAATAGTATGGAGTCCTGTCGAATCCTTCCCAAAGCCTTGAACACCACAAACTCCTCGCCAAGGGAGCAATACCCTCCCAGGATGCCGTGCCGATGGTAAACGTCAAATCGCTTAAAATTGGTCAAGGGTCATGCTCATCGAGACGTCGGTGTTTTCGACCATCTTGGTGAATTCCTCAAAGCTAATCTTACCATCGCGATCCAGGTCAGCTTCCATGATGGTCTTGTCGACAATCTGCCCATTGTTAGCCATCATCCTGTAGTAGCGATAGGGGGGAGGGGGGTTTTCACCTGCTGTAGCTGTTGATCCTTCAGGTTGCTCCCGACCATCATCTTCAGAACTATGAAGAGCTCGCCATTGGAGATATAGCCATCGCGATCAATGTCGTATACACGGAAGGCGAACCGTAGCTTTTCCTCTTTGTTGCCTTTGCTACTGAAAGCCGACAGACCAGACACGAATTCTTGGAAGTCGACGTCGCCACCGCCGTCTTCGTCGAAGATGGCAATCATGCGTGTTGCAAGTGGATTCGAGGAGATCTGGGGGAGAGCTAGGAATTCGTCGCGCTCAATGGTGCCAGAGTTGTCCTACATGTACGGTTCAGCTGCACATATATCTCTAGACATTTCAATCGACGGCCTGTCTTACCTTGTCTAATTTCATAAATCTCTTTCGCAGCCTGTCCACCTCCTCACGGTCGACTGCACAGCATTAGTACCTTTTTCTTAGCCCCGCGGGGGCTCACACGGGAGAGCCCCTCTCGTTCGCCGCGCACATACAATTCGAGCCGGAGGCTATGTTATCGAGAATCGCCGACGGTTGGTTTCCCATCTTGGCAGCTTTTTGGAGGTAGGGATTCGAGTTGGGGTGGGTAGCGTAGTATGAAGCTGTCGTGGGGTTGTCGTGCCGTCTGTCGACTTGCAACATGCGGGACGTCGTTCAAGGTCCGCTAACTAACTGACTACCTAACTAATTACCTGATTGGGCAGGGGAATTTGCTCGAACGTCAATTGCCAAGACTCCGCATGCACTTCCGGGTGCATCTTCACTAATACTTCGTACTATCGCTATTTACGAGTTTGTGCAATCGACACGTTAACATGGATTCGAACTTGCCGAGAGAAGTCGCTTCGACACTGCAGGGAGCATCTATCATACGCCACCCGTCACCGCAACATGACTTGAACCCCTCCACTGCTGCGTCAGAGAAGCAACCCGTCACCCTCGATAGACACACCAACCTTGACGATGACGTTGCTGAAGATGAAATCCCAATCAGCGTACTCAAGCCTGTGCCCCGACGCCAGGCCATGCCTCCACTACCTGACCTTCGGTTCGAGCAGAGTTATCTGAAAAGCATCGAGCAAGCCGAGTCATGGCAGGGCGTGGCATGGATTACTTTGAGAGATCAGGTATACAACAGAGAAGATGAATAGGGATTTACAGGTATACTGATGAGTGTAAGGTCATAATGTGCTTCGCACAAGGTGTGTTGTGGACCCTGCTGCTCAGCGGTTGGCGGCACTGGAATCGATCAGCAAAGTTCAGTGGTAGAGGCGTCGGCGCACGAATTCGCCGATGGTGGTGGGGTGTCAATAATTGGAAAATACCAGATCGAAAGTTGAGCATGAAAGATACGAAGTTGGCGAGGGATGTGTCTGACGTGAGTGCTGCTTTTCTCAATGTTCGACGCCTAGAGAAACAGCAACAGCAACGCAGGTACTAATTTCGAACTTTAGTATTACAAGGGCGAATTTTCGAGCGCCGCTCAGGATTAAGAGTGTTTTCGATGTGTAATTGCATACCTTGGCGTTAAAATATCGCAAACATGATGGGATGGTACTCAGGTCTAATTGACTGTCAAGACCCAACAAACAGTGACACATTTGTGTATTCAATTCAATATCATTACTACCATGATATTTCACAGGCTCACACCTCATCAAAGTTAATAATAAGCCCCAGGTGGCATTGGTCTCCCAGGTCCTGGCATTGGCATTTCCCCAGGTCCTGGCATTGGCATTTCCCCAGGTCCTGGCATTGGCATTTCCCCAGGTCCTGACATTGGCATTTCCCCAGGACCTGGCATTGGCATTTCCCCAGGACCTGGCATTGGCATTTCCCCAGGACCTGGCATTGGCATTTCCTCAGGACCTGGCATTGGCATTTCCATATGTTCTGGTGTTGGTGTTCGCCCATATTCTGCGTTTGTCATTGGCACTGGGTCAGTGTATGACTGGTCGTACTCATGATTTCTTTCCATTCCAACCACTACGGTCTCTTTATTACCAAATTCCCGCCAAGAGATTGCACCAACATACAATGTGTGTATAACTGACCCACTCCAAGCCAATACTTGACTCGCTATGTTGGTCCTCACTTCGATATCGCTTTCATACAGGATTGATGCATGAACCAGCGCATTCCCTACTGCTGTCTGCATAATAGCACCTGCGATTCCGACCATGCACGGGATCCATGATAGATTTATGATCCATCTCTTTGCAGAAGGCCACCTATTTTTCTCCACAATCAAGAGTAGAACCCAAAGGAAAAATAATGCACCTGCTGCGATTGCAGGAAGAGGGTAAAGTGCCATGCGTTGGAGCTTTTCAATCAAGAGAGTGCCGTAGTAAGGATGCGATGTATTTTGGGTCGAATACGAAAAACAGGACCATGTATCCCTCGTTTGGGAAGCAAGCTGAACGCAAAGACCTAGTGTAATCAGCGACAGTTTTCCTTTGCCCCTTAAAGGTTGCACTCGGAAAAGACTTTTATGAAAAACACTTACCGATATATCCAACTCGAAGCTCGTCTCCATTAGGCTTGGTCATTGAGACGAGAAATACGCTTCTGCTAGTTCGTATATTTGTAACGCAGGATAGTGTCAAGATCACTGAATGGTGTTAGTAGTTATATTAGTTACGGATTAGCGGGAGTGGCGAAGTACGATAAAGAAGTATGGTGATTGGAGGGCACCAGTTCACCCATGCTCCGTTACTGAATGCCCATTTCAGGAAACCTTTCAGATGTGCACCTGAAGAAATGTCAGAAAACCATGTAACTACTCCGGGACGGCCTCGTCACTGTACCTGTAATAGTCACTTGCATTTCGTTGTCAATTTTTCGAGTAAATATGGCTTTGCAAGAAACTGCGTAAAGAACTGGAGAAGCAGCCAGCCTTAGTAGAGAAATTTTGACCACACAAGGATTCATAGTTGTACCAGTCAGGATGTGGATGTGAATCATTTCTGAAAGATTCATACAATGCTTGGAATCATCGGGGCTCAGGCCATTAAAGTTTCATCCGGTTAAAACAGCAATTCATTGTTTATCACGACTACGAAACAGCTCATTCTTCACGGAGTACAAGTATATTCTGAAGGCGGAATTTTTGAAAGTTGGTGTAACTAATACCGGGTGCCAACATCCTAACGCCGGTGGGTCCGTAACTAGTTAACTAGCGCCGAACCGACCCGCGGCCCGCAAGCCGGGCATTCCCACCATCTGAAATTCAATGTTCAGTTTTGGATCTAGGTCTTGTGTAAAAGTTCTCGATTTGTAAAAGATATATTTTAGTTAAACTCTGGAGTCTTCATCGATTAGTCAAATATCGGATCATCCAGTGGTTTCAAATCACCGAATATCTTCGATGGTCTAGTGGTCATGATTTCCGCTTGTCAAAGCCTAGGCTTAACAAGCGCGGGAGACCGGGGTTCGAGTACGTTCTTCTTCAAATACGACTTTAGTATTACAGCATTCTAATATTCGAATAGTTCCCCGTCGGAGAGATTTCTAATATCTTTGTTTTTTTTTTGCTTGTTGTTGGGCCAGTCAGTAACTAGTTAGTTGTCGAAATAGCACGAAGATCGTCTGACCCCCTGCGACCCAGAACATTAGATATAGTTAGACAGAGTAACAGCCAAAAGGAGATGGGTATACTTTCTTACTACTTGAATTTTGCTTAGCGACGTGTAAGAAATTGCTAATTATTCGATATCCTTCTTCCGGTTAGGAGAAGCGCCTATGGTTTTGAATCCCAATTGTACATGTTTCACGTGTATAATGGCAACTAAAACTTTTGACTCAAGTGTTCCTGTGACATGATTTCTGGGAATTGTTCTTTATTTGTGAAAACATGACTCCATTGGAAAATAACACTCTATACCTTGATGGCAAATTGCTTCAAGTACTCGTAGTCCTTTACATTTGCTGCAACAGTATCGCGAATGACTTTGGCGCCCTCTTCGCCATACTTTTCTGTCCATTCGGCAAAGAGTTGTTCGTCGGTCTTTGGTGTTTTCTTCTACGTACTGTCAGCACTATACTGTAACATAGTATCTAATGAATTTGCTTACGTGTGTTCTTGCTCGCAACTCGGTGCTGTCCAATGCATCCTCGTGGAATCCCTTCCACTTTTCGAAAGCCTCTTTTGCGACTGCAGCATCTTCTTCGGTGTCCCAGATCAGCATTTCTGACTCCCACTTGATGCCCGTGGTCTCACAGAAGGCTTTCACAATGCCGGGCGGATTGTCGAGAAGGTCATCAGCATCAATGACGCAGATCTCAACTCCCCCGCTGTTGCCGTTTCTCTGTCCATTTGCTTGTTCTGGCTGGCCAGCAAGCTTGGGGCCAATCTGCCCTTCACTGCGGAGGTAATCAAACAATCGGCGCAGTTCATTGTAACCAGCTTCATCGGGTCGGAAGTTGTAGAAGCCTGTCAGCTTATCGAGCGGAGGAATTGTGCAACGGTAGTAGCTGGGGATACTATTTCGAGGATGGCGAATGAGAAAAGTGAAGTGGTACGTTGCCAAAAGATCAGCAGGAATGACAGTTGGGTTGTTGGGCTCTCCCTGAGTGCCATAGGGATATGGCGGGCCGTTTGAATTGCGTGTTTGTACAGGAGAGAGTTGAGTGGTATCGGTTCCAACGCCACGACGATAGTTGGCTAGAGATGGTGCAACAGTCGCGGGTTTGCCGTTAGGTGGTATCCAGTACTGAGCCATGTCTTTAATGAAAGCTCGCTTGCCCTTAGTTTGGTCAGCATTCTCGTACTTTTTACTTTTATATTTCTCAATGAGGTTGATCTAGTCAATGTTGAGAATATGAAAGCCTGCTTGCCACCTGTTTCCAACTACTCTCAGATATCTAGTCTCCGTGATAATTCCCAAGTAGTACCCGACTTCGGGCCTTAACGTTGAGCCGACTGGAAGCGCGATCGCCCATGCAAGGCGATCCAAAACGAAGCGACCAACTCCCACAAGATTGACGTAACAAAGCCACAATCTAGCGTCAATTTCTGTGGAGGGCTTTGAATGTATACGAGGCTAGATAGGCTCTCCAGCGGGTTGGAGATTTTCAAGAAATGCTGTTACTAACCTCTGAATTTTCTTTTGCAATTCGGTCAAAGATAGTTCTGTATGTACTTTCTGAATAACCGCTCTGCTTTCTGGCTTCAGGGTCGTGCTCATATCGTTCGGCAAGACGCTCAGGTCCAAAGTAATATGCATCACCAAACGGCTCGTGAACACACTGGAGTGTTTTCTGGCGGGTCATGAAGACCTAGGAGATGGTCAGTAAGTCGCCAGGAAACTCTGTCAGTCAGTGGTCAAATGCATACCCGCTCAAAGGCCGTTGAGCAGGCCCGTGGGTGAGTGGCCACGAAGATGGGCTTTTGTGACATGTTGTTATTTATGAAAGAAGTCGTAATCTAGAGAAGGATCTGTATTCCAAGTATCCTCAATGGTGGACCCGGCAGTGGAAAATGGCGGCTCAGGTATAGTTATTTCAACCTGAACAGGTAAACTGCCTCGGAAGTGACGGGGATGGAGCAAGCATTTATAGAAACCTTAGGACTAGGTAAGGAACACACGCTGATCCACAATTACTGTTGGGCTGTTCCATGGAGACGGGATGAAAACTAGTGGACCACCTAGAACAGCAGCAATCAAGCGTTAATTACTGCTTAGGATGGTAATACCCATTGTGTGGAGGTAAAACTACGAAGTCTCTACCCCTAGCGCAACAAAGTGAACGTGGCGCGTGGAAACTGTAAGCCGTGGTACTTTTGTAACCCCATCCAAAGAAGTTCAACATGTCAAGCAGCGGCATTGCTTCTGAACGAAGAGTCGCACTGGTTGACTTTGTGCTGAGTGATGTCACTTCAAACGGATAAACCCCTCAGTGGAACGCCAACTAGCCGTTTTCGTAAATGCACGCTGCGATTGCCCGACGGACCATCGCACGCTAGTTTGTCATTCACCATTTGAAATTTCTGCAATGATTTCGCCCACCTCCGAAGCTTGCTTGGGGGCTTTTTATTTATTTATTTATTTATTTATTTGCATATTTGCACACCTACACGAGCACGACATCTGGCGGCTGTGTTGCGTTGTAGACGAGAGGAGGCAACTATTCCTTACAGATAGTGAAAGTTGAATGAATACCTAGGTATGAATAAATGGCATCAACAATAACTAGTGTTTTGAACTATCCGGCTTTTCTTGGCTAATACAATGAACAGCTGAGAATTTGCTCGCACCCATACACTCTTAGCTTCCCCTTTGGGACGACATCGAAATCCACAATGCTGATGAGAATCATGAGATTAGATATATAACCCACAACAGACTACTATCTCTAGTGAACGGCCAAGTATATATCCTTGGTGGTAAGAAGGATGATTCTAACCTTGTTTGGCACCTGCTTGAGTAATTATTGCATGCGTTTGATCACACCGTTCCAGCGGTTGTTGATGGTAATGATATTCGAGTTGACTTTGGCGGTACGATGATTTAACTAACTGGATCACATTTTGGGCTTAGCCCTATTAGATATTAGCTTACATGACATGCTTGACAACAGCAAAATGCAGATTTCATTAGTATCAGCTACTCCGATCCAAGTTCAAAAGAAACTCCTTGAAGATGCTGGTGTAACGTAACAAGAATAGGAAAAAATCATCCACCACCAATAACTATGGAATAACTACCCACCTGCAATACCACACTTCCTCCGTGGCTAGAAAACCGATTGCCAAGACCGATCAATTGCTCAAGAATAGTTCACATCTTCTCCACCTCAAGAATGTTGCCATGGGTATCCGCAGCAACCTTCTTCTTGACCAACGAAGCCTTTCGGGGATTGGGAGCATTGAAGATGTCATCAAGCTCCTCCAACGTGCGGTTTTTCGTCTCTGGGATGAACAACCATATAATGAAAGCCTGAATTGGGCACCAACAGGCAAAGACAATGTACAGTTTCCACTCGATGGCTTCGAGAGCAATGGGGTACGCAAATTGGTTAACCAACATGGCGATGGTAAGAGATAGGTGGCAGAACGCCATACCCTTAGCACGAATCTCAAAAGACAGCATTTCGATAGGAAAAAGGGCTTGTAGAGGTGTGATGCCGAAAGCAAATATGGCGTCAAAAATGAAAACCATTGCGACAAAAGCATGGCTGGATGCTTTGGACTTGGTTTTGTCGTTGACAGCTACAGCAGCGATAGCGGCAATCCAAATAACAGATATTGCAGAGAAGGTACCAATTATCATCGGGCGACGACCAATCTTGTCAACGAACATGGCACCACAGACAGCCTAATAAGGTTAGTGTCTCGTCCAAATCAAGGATCATGATGCACTTACAAAGGCGAGTTGTATGCAGGATTTGCCAAGGTTGATATTCATCTTCGTGATCTGATTCGTAATGCCTGCAGACTCAAGAACACCGGCGATGAAATAGTCCACAGCCCCATTGCCTGCCCATTGGGCAAACACAGCAAAGGTGCAACTACAAGCAAGACGGTAGCGAGTAGACCTAGTCTTGAACAACGATCCATAATCCCACCAGCGCTTGTCTCCTCCATTCATGTTGAGGTACTCTTCATATTCACGAAGTTGCAAGGAAACCCATACACTTTCCTCATTACCTTCCCCGTGATATTTTGTAAGGACCTTCTTAGCTTCCGACTGCCTGCCACGAGTGTAGAGCCATCTGGGTGACTCGGGAAGGAACCATGCAAGAAGCAGGACAAGTGCCGGGAATAGGATTTGTAGCCAGACAGGAATGATCCAGCTGGATTTTCCTCCAATGTTGGCTGAGCCACGAGCGGCACCGGCAGCCAAGAGTGAGCCAACGAACCAGAACGTATTGTAGACACCGGTAATCACACCACGGTGCGCTGGATGAGCCGTTTCGATAACCTGGAGAGGTCCGGCCGTGTTCAAGATGGGAACTGCGAAGCCGAGCAAGAAACGGCCGCCCATGAATTGACCAACAGGATTTCGTCCTGGGCGAGTTGTCGCCTGTACAACGACACCAGCACAGCCAATGGCACTTCCAATCATCATTCCGTATCGGCGACCAAACGTATCGCAGGCAGGGCCGATGAAGGGGAGCGCAACAACGCCTCCGATCTGGTACATGGAGGTGACGATACCGGTCCATGCCCCAGTGGAGTCAACATTATAGTACTTCTTGAATTCATCGTTAGTGAGAAGAGCGGTGAACATGGAGCCATCAAAGCCATTGCAAGTAGAGCAGAAGAACCCAACAAATGCGCAGACAATTAACATCACGGAGCTGCGCGAGAACCATCTTGGAGGTTCCTTCAACTTGGCCTCTGCAACTGCCTCTGAGCCAGAGATGATCCTGACCGCAACGAGCGCCTCTGAATCCTGGTTATATAAGCTTGGATGCTGTGATAGGGGAACGAATACTTACAACACCGTATGATCCCTTACGTCCAATTTGGGTAGAGGTAGTTTCCTTCACGTCTGTCATGGTGGCGGTAGAGCGGTCCTGATTGAGAACTATTCTCAGAGAGGATAGGGGGACTTTGGCTTCTATGAATCATCCTCAAGCATCGGACATGCGCCCCCTACCCGTAATATTTCACGCAGACAGGGATCCACCGTCGATTCAGAGGCACACAAGTAAACATGCGCTTGCATCATCCTGGCGCAGAGTGTTCAACTCCGTCGACTGAGGAGGAAGAGCATCCCAACGCCTCACTGGTGTTCTGAGTGAACGCCACAGTGACTATTTCTCCATGTTACGAATGAGGTGCTCAAAATCCAACCCAGTCGGCAATTCTAATTTGGCTTTTCGCCGCTTCAATAGTAGCGGGGTCTAAAACGAATATTTGATGTGATAATTGGTGGAGCTTTCTAGGATTGTTTGAAGTGGGGGACATATAACTGGGACCTGATATGCCTTGTTTATTGAATACCTAGTCAACTGTTACCATCTATAGCTACATAAAAAAAAACCAGCACTGAGAGGTAGTTTGGAAGTTGCAACTTGAATAATCATAACCAGCGCCCGAAATGAACTTGTCCCGTTCCGTTGAATTTTGCACATCAAGGTTGCGCAACAGGTGGAGTCAAAGTGCAAGAGGTGCAAGCTTGAAATGCGACACCGCTGAATATCTCATCGCGAATTCAACTGACACGGATCGGACCGAACGTGAGTCAGTATTCATCTATGGAAATTTTGAGAATACAGAAGAGGGCGCTGCAGCTCTCAAGATCGAAAATGATATTTTGCATCATGTACTATTCTTTCTAGTTATAGACATAACTAGTTACACGATAAGACAAGAATAGTCCAAAAAATACAATGCTTAACTATCCTATTTCCTTAAACAAGTTCTCTCCCTCCTCAGCAGCGTCAAACCAAGTGGAAGATTTGGTCTCAACGAATTGCAGATAAAAACATAAAATATGGCATCGTTTGGTTGCGCTCTGTGGATCCGAGATCCAATGTTGGGGTTTAGAGAGTGATTCCGGCTAGAGACTAACCTCATATAGGCAAGCAATAAAGTCTAATTTCTCGTCCCTACCTACACGAGTTCTTTTTAGTTCTCACTAGAACAACTACAAAGTACGTCGAAGCTTCAGGTTCTCGAGACATATGATGAGATCTTTATTACAGCCGTCTGAATGGATGGCCTCCTCTGCCAGACCATGGCGATACAACACAGCCGCCCAAAAGGCTCGCCCATCATCGCCAGGCTCCGTGCTAAGGAAGAGAACCTTTATGTCATCTAGGTCCAACTCAAGCTCGATATCTTCCTGGAATAATGCTCGCCACTGCCCGATTACCAAATGTTGAACATGTCGGTCTTCCAATTGAGCAGCGAGAACATAAAGGTCCATAAGCAATTTGAGATCCCACTCGATGGGCATACCATCAGGTCCATGCTCAGGTAGTGTAGTAAGCTTAATCGGCGAGATACACATGACATAGTACACGATGGCATCCCTAGACGTACCTCCAATTGCGATCTTGAGATTGGGGCGGCTCTGAAGTTCTCGCGCAACAAGAGACGAGGTCTTGCGAATGTCTTTGGTATGAATGCTGACATATTGGACCCATCCGTCTTCTTCGAGTCCAATTTTTACAAACTCACCTTGGGCATACTCTGGCACAGGTGCGTCATCGAAGTAGTTCTGGATATCAGCTTGCCTACGAACATCATCTGGTGGCATGTATCCGAGAGCTCTACGTGTCGAATGATAGGATTTGAAGTGGTTGGCTTTTGGTATGACTGTCTCGTCATTCAACAATTCTGTGTCAGCTGTAGCGGCAATCTGCTGTGCTACCTTGCTTCGAGCTCTAGGCTCAGCCGTGGGTTTCGTGGTGTAGATGATGTGATTGGGCTTCGGGTGCTCCGGGTGATTTTGCATGAATGAGTCTCGGTGTAGACGCGCTCGTTTCTCAGCCGATTGGTGGGTCAGTGTTTCTCCAAATTTTGCGGTATATTTCATTGCAACTTCAGCCCAAGAAAGTGGTCCATACGTCATGGAGGACGCGTCGGATGGATTAGGCTGATAATTGTCACGTGTGACAATGATAAAGGCAGCTTTCTCATTCATAAGATGAGTCCTGTTATCCTGGCTAGTGATAGACTGCTTGTGGTTCGTTCCATTAGTTGTAAGAGAGATTCGCTGCGTAGGAACTAAGTCACCGAAGTTGGAGGTAGCCATAGTTGATGTGGGTGGTTGTTCGAGTTTGGTCTGGTTAATGTCTAAATAGAATGGTAAAATACCATTAAATAGTTCCATGAAAGGAGAATCTACCGTCTATATCTGTGCACAGTGATCTGAGAATTCTGGTTGTAAACCTAACTCACACTCAGTTCGCATTTGGGCGTAACATGTTCTGTCAACCAACAATGTAGTTTCTTGAAATTGTGAGCGAGCAAAGTTTGTGTTTGTGAAAGAGCAAATTGACGCAATTGTATCAACATGCACAAAATTATATGGAAAATACGGCTTGCAGATGTTCGAAAGCTGATGATTGATTGATTGAAGCTCTCAGGGGTGCAGACTGGGTCCATTATATAAGTAATCACTATTAAGCCTAACAACGCCACTACCAATTTTTACAAAAACTCCTTCCATCTATTATCGTCGCTTCCAATTTCACCGAAGAAACTGTTACAATTTGAGTTCCCATGATGAGCTGAAGGCCTATGTGACCGTATTGACTGCGTGTTCTGATCGACCAGCAAAAGGAAAGCAATTAGTCCAGCTATTTGATGACGAGATCTTCGAGCAACGTGGGTGGGAAACTCCTGAGGCATTCCATGAGCGTAGGCCAAGAATTGAACGGTGGCCAGGATCACCATAGCGACCCTTCAAGGATAACCAGGCGTTCGGATCATTGCTCACTCGGGTCAAGAAGCCCGAAATATCGTCCTTGATGTTATCCATGCCGTTGTACATATTTGCAGCAGATTTGGCCATCTTATTCACGTGCATACGAACCTTCTCTTGTGCCAAGCCTTCTGTTTGAAACATATCAGAAATGACCTGGAAAGCTGCAAGATCCTCGGAAGCTAAATCTAACAAGTTGTCGAGAGCTTCGGGCATCTTGGTAATGATGGATTGATTAGGGTCCGCGAGATTGTGAAATACAGTCTGGTAAACCTTTATGATGGCTAATGCGTGATGGAGAAACTGGTCCAAGGGCTCGAGCTCGGAGGAAATAGCTGCATAGAGGGCCTCGCTGTCGCGGAGTGAGAGAGACTTGCGCTTCACAGCTTCCGCCACATTCTGGGATTCTTGCTCTAGTGTATCAATGAGAGAATCGTAGGCTTGAGCGACCTGCTCGCTCTCTACCTTATCCTCCAAAAGTTCTTGGACCCGGTCGGTTATGACGGCGATTTTAGTCTTGTCTTGCTCGCGCAGTAGCTCATAGTGATCTGCTACTACACGAACCTCCTCGGAAAGTTTGATGTTGACGTCTTGTTGGTATTCCAGCTCGGCCTGCAAGCGTTGAATTCGTCGGGCATCGTCTTCAGCAGCTGACTGCTTTTTCTCAGCACATGCAAGCTTGCGTTGGTACCGATTGGCACGTTCCTGAGAATTATCGGCAAGTCCTTTATAGTACTCGATGCTATGTTGCGCCTGCTGCAGATCTACTTTTAGAGCCTTGAACTCATCTGGTTGATCATCAAGTTCAGTCTGCTTTGCCTGTAATTTGACCGACAAATCGTTCTTCTGCTCCTGGAGAACCTGCTCCGTAGCTTCGAGTTCTTTGATGTACGCTCGCGCATCTGTCAAAGCCGTCAAGTTTTCAAAATGATCCTGCATTTCTTGCGGAATGATCTCCTCGAATTTGAATCCTTGAGCGCTGGCAACGCTGAGAAGGCCAGAAAGCTGCTTTTGAATTTCGCCACGGCTGGACATGATTGCTGAGTGAGAATTGTGAGATTGGAGATAGAGAGTGAAGAAGGACGAATGATGCGCTATTTAACGATCAAATGTAGACGCTGTCGAACATAGTGAGCAAACAATAGCATAGGGTCCACAGTGTTAGCGTTGATGTCAAAGGAGATCTGTGTGTTTGTACCAGCCTACACAATGACAATCGGCTGAGCTTCAGGCCGAAAACGCCAAGAACAAAGCTGGAGACACTATCCCATCTTGCAAGATATGGGATGTCAATGATCTTGAATATTCAGTCTGAAGCCATCATTGAACTTGGGACAATCTGATCGCGCAAATGTGGCGAAGTCGAAACCGATGGCGGTGCAGTCGCGCGTTTATGCCGGCTCATATTTGAACGCGACGCCTTATTCAATCACAGGCATAACCACTTAGATAGTGAACATTGAAGTGGTTCAGTTGATTTCGAAGTGCCTAGACCATGTTTGAGAGCGCATTGTACCCACAGTAAGTCCATCCAGACGACAAAGCATCACAGCTTGATATTGTTAGGATAAAGGTAACAAAGGGATTGTGAACGAAAGAAGTCGAAATCGCGTTTGGGTATCTGTGCTTGAATTACAACATGACGAAAAACGTAGCACACACGCATAACGCAACAGTCATCACCATGTTAGCCCTCATTCCACTCGCCACTCCTTCACCTGGTCCTTTCTGTCCTTTAACGAATCCATTACCAAGATACATTGCTCCCAAGCTGGTCAACCCTCCACTGCCATCAAATAATGCAACCCCTTTACCCGTCCAAGGATTGGCGTCACTGGTACGGAAAGCGCCGAACCAAGCATACTTCTCCACGTAATCAAGTCTGTTTAGATAGGGAATTGTCCGATTCATCATTTGGATGGTATCTTTAACGCTTTGCTGCGGAAGCGCCATTTCGGTGACCCAAACTTTGATTGGTGTACTGCGCGAAGTGTTCTTGTTGTAATATTCATCGAGTGACCCGAGCCAACTAGTCAAGCCGTCGAAATCTCCGTACCAGTGAGCAGCAACAAAGTCTGCCGGACATCCATTCCGCGGGTCGATCTTGTAGCAAGACTCATTGAAAGAGCGCAGCCAGTTCAAGCCATTTGGAGAGCCGGTTACGGAAGGCTGGCTGATTTTCCATTTTTTCCCTCCTCCCTTCTCTCCATTTCGATAAGGAACAATATATTCGATATATGCTTTTGCTGCATCTTCCGGCGTGATGGAACTCCCACCGCTGCTCTTGGTTCCGTCTGGTTCGTTGAAGCTGAGGATGTGTGTTGACGACTGTGGAAGACGGTTGATGGCTTGTTCTGTTTGCGAGGATTGAGTAGCGTCGATGCCGTGAATCATGGGCACGAACTCTAGACTATCGGCGGGTATCAAGTTGGTGTTTGGGTACGGACTCCAATTGTAGTACCATGACAAGGGACTCTCAGGTGAACTGAGGAGGCGGTTGTCGGGAATATGAGTATCGCCAATGTATGCAAGGCCTTTTTTCGATTTTTGGGCACAGGTTGTGCTTGCGAGGAGGGCCAAGATCAAAGTTGAGGCTGATAATCGTCGCCATTTTTGATGGTGCTCATGACTGTCTCCCATTGGTGCTTCGTAGATTTTTGGAGATACAGTGTCGAATTACTGGTTGAAAAAGCCGTTGAAAAAGCCGTTGAAAAAGCCGTTTGATAGTGACGGGAATTATCGCCTAATTATATAGTCCTCCTCTTACGAAGCAGACCATACTAGACAACAACTTGTTGTAGCGAGGTACATGGCTTTGCTGGGCTTGCGTCATGATCCGAAACTTGGCAGCAGTGACAGAAGCAGGATGGAAGGGCCCAACCTGATCGAGAACATGAGCCACGCCGGCCCGAAACAAATCTAAATAGAGAGCGGTGTACGTACATAGTAGACGGGCATGCTACTTTGGAGTTCGTATTATCGCAGGTTGGTTTAAGGGTTCAGATTGGTAGTGCGTTGTCGACTAGTCCAGGTTAGGCTTGGTGGCTTTCTGTCTTTCTGACTCTTTCGAGAGCACCGACAGGAAATCTGTAGTTTCATTCGTCTAATTCTTTATCAACTAGGACATAAGGTTGGATTCTAAAGGAATGTTTTACAAGCTGGCACATGCATCACGAGTACCTCTTCACCAGAAGGTTATGGTTTATTGCGCAAGGTGGATGAAATTGGGTATCAGGCTTTTTGGCCAATTCATTTGATTGACCAGACACCGGAGAATTCGACGTCCCATATCATGCATACATGATGAATTTGGAAACCCTAAGATTCATCTCTCATGACTCCGAAACCGTGCCCATTCCATGACTGAATTTTTTGATTACCCGAACGTCAACTCATCTTCTCTCCTCTACTCGGAAGCAGTGATGGCCTTGCGGACGGCCTTGCCGCGCTGCCTCGAGTTCAAACGGCGCTCGACAGTCTGGGGACCCTTTTGGACGACCTCGGCACCCTCGGTCAGGATGAGCTCGATGTGCGAAGGGTTGGACATGTAGGGGTTGATCTGTGCGCTTATTAGAGAAACCCAATTGCTACGCAGTGAGTGGACATACACGACCGTGGGCACGGTAAGTGCGCCTGCGCTGCTTGGGGGCCTGGTTGACCTGAATGTGCTTGACGATCAAGTTGCTGGTGTCGAGACCCTTGGTGTCGGCGTTGGCTTCGGCGTTCTTGAGGAGACCAAGGAGGATCTCAGCAGACTTGACAGGCCAGCGGGCCTTGGAGACACCAAAAGCCTTGCCTATGATACTGTCAGCCCCTGCCCTTGTGCACTGCTCTTCCCACCCCGCATGCCAGAAATATCTTCTGGTGTTGTTGACGAGATTCACTAACCTTGAGCAGTGCGTCCAGTGCTGCCAGCGTATCGCCTCATGGGAACGGCCTCCTTGTGCTCGAGGACATTACCAAGGTAGGTGAGGGCGCGCTCGAGCTTCCAGCCGTTGATGGCCTGGGCAGTCTCGCGGGTGTTCTTGAAGGAGACGCGAAGGTAGCTGCCGCGCGCGCGAGCAGACTTTGCGCCGTCGATGCTGGTTGCTCCGTAGCGAACCTGCACTGAATTAGTGCCTCGTTCTCAAATTGAACGGTTGCATCGAGCTGCCAGTGCAGCCATATGGACTCACCATTTTGTCGTATAGGCAGTGGTGGTCCTGTGGTGGTTAGTGGAGAAAAGTCATGTTCGACGACAAATTGAGCCTTGTGTGCGTGTCGGCAAAACGCTTGGACCACCAGCTAAGTGACTAACGCACCATTGGCTGGGCGAGCATAGCGGCTGGATTTTTTCTCGAGCTTCCAACTTCAACTTCGAAGCTATTGCTGCTGCACCCACCTCCCACCTCCCCCGACGACACTCCCTTGTGCATATCACTCAGGCCTGCATAAAGCGGCGCATATCCGTTGCGCATATTGCAAAACTCTGCAAGGTAATATAGTCCCTTCGACGTCAGGCAGGCACCGCTGATTCTCCTGGAACAGTTCTCTTCGCAATCTACATTGCCTTTAGACGAAAAAACGAAACCATAAGCAATGGCATTCACCCCTAGGTACGATTGCCACGTGATTTGTCAACTCTTGCATGCACATCAATCCATATGCGCGGCAGGACAGCGGGGTGAAGAGCGAAGCTTTGACCAGCACTTCGACTTTGCATTCTGCTTCATGTTCCCATTGAGGACCTCACAATCACCGTCGATGCTTGAAGTCTTTTGCTGACATTCTGACAGAGGCGGACGCGGCGGCGGTGGACGCGGTGGATTCGGCGGTGACCGCGGTGGTCGTGGAGGCTTCACTCCTCGCGGTGGACGTGGTGGCGCTCGCGGTGGACGAGGCGGCGGCGGCGACCGTGGTGGTCGAGGTGGTGGTCGCGGTGCTCCTCGCGGCGGTCGTGGTGCCCCCCGTGGTGGGGCTCGTGGAGGCCGTGGAGGTGCTCGTGGTGGAGCGTACGTTTGCCCTCGTCTCAAATCTACAATCATGTCTAACCATTGATTAGCAAGGTCATTGTCGAGCCCCATCGCCACGCCGGTGTTTTCGTCGCTCGCGGCAAGGAGGATCTCCTCGTCACCAAGAACTTGACGCCTGGTGAGAGCGTCTACGGAGAGAAACGCATCAGCGTTGGTGCGTCTGCCAATGCCAACAACGCCGATAGCGAAGATTCGACCCCCAGCAGCGTTGAATACAGAGTCTGGAATCCTTTTAGGAGTAAATTGGCAGCTGGTATCCTTGGTGGTGTTGACAACATTTACATGGGACCTGGCAGCAAGGTTCTGTACCTTGGTGCTGCCTCTGGCACCAGTGTCTCTCATGTTGCTGATATCGTCGGACCCGAGGGCACAGTCTTTGCTGTGGAGTTCTCCCACCGCTCTGGCCGTGATCTGATCAACATGGCAACACACCGCACAAACGTCATTCCCATCGTCGAAGATGCGCGTCACCCGCTCAAGTACCGTATGCTGGTCGGCATGGTCGACTGCATTTTCGCCGACGTTGCCCAGCCCGACCAGGCTCGTATTGTTGGGTTGAATGGTAAGTAGCGTTGCTGGCATTATGTTATCTACTTGCTAATTCATTATAGCTGGTCTTTTCTTGAAAGTTGGTGGTGGTATTGTCATTTCCATCAAGGCCAACTGTATCGACTCGACCGCCGCACCAGAAGCTGTTTTCGCACAGGAAGTGGCCAAACTGAGGGAGGTGGGCATCAAGCCCAAGGAGCAGGTGACGCTTGAGCCTTTTGAGCGTGACCACGCCATGGTTATTGGTGTCTACCAACGATCACAATAAACCAAAACGTGCTTTGCTGGGTAGCTGTTGAATGATGCATGTACGCGTTCTTATACCTGTATTAGGGAATTGGCGTTCTGGCGCCGGGTGGCTCTGGATTATATCATATCAAAGAGCTCATGAATTCTAAAGGTCTCAAAGTTGTTCAAAACTTCCCTCCCTGTTACGGGTTGACTCTTGTACAGTTTGAATGTGTTGCTCAAATTTCCATTTCTTTCAAGCATGGTCCCTCCACCCAGCAATCTTATCGCACCTCACACTGTGAGCAACCTTATCGAACCCATAGCGTCCCAGATTCCTTATTCCTGGGTATGTGAATGGTAGCGCCCCGCCTCTACAATGGTTTGACTTGTGTAGACTACAAAACGTTCCCTTCTCTGGACCGGCAGACGATATTTTATTCTTCAAGTCCCCCGAGAACCTGTCTATAGCTACGTCAGTATCGACAAGCTCACCCACCAACAGGAAGAAAGGAGGCGTACGGCATTCAGAAGTGCGGATATGCAGATTTCTGCACAGTCCCTTGAACGGAGCTTCTGTACAGACATAAAAATGTGTTCTTTCTTGAGCAGCGGGAGCTGCGAAGACCGCGGCCGCGACAATGAGAAGTGCGGTCAAAAGGTACATTGTGGTTCGTTCGTATGTGTATGAGCTTTGGGCTTTGAGGGGGGAAGTCTCGGGGGTGCGAGATGTTTATAGAGGGAGTGCGCAGATACGGCATGTTGTTGTACTTGAGCAAAATGAGCATTCCAATGGTCTTGTGTTACTTTCGCGTATCGTCTTTCATATTTAATATAGGTTCCTGCTAGTTAGTTATCTTGATTTATTGGACACGTTGTATTATTTGCTTTCCTATCCTAGCTTGATTTGTAAATTTTATAATTTGTCAATTTGCCTGGGCATTTCGTAAACATTTCTGTCGAGTTGTTGACAATGTGAATATATTCGTTTTTCTTTTTTTTTTTGGGGGGGGGGGGGGGG
>SSBG01000008.1:68887-101691 GCA_028220655.1 Shiraia bambusicola | reverse complement strand
GGGGGGGGGGGGGGGGTAGCTTAGACGAGTACGCCATGAGTACATAATAGTCTTATCGATATTTGATGCTGATTGAAGGATAGGAGGTTGGTGGTTGGTTGCCGTGCCTACCTAAACTATGTACTTAGGTAAACAGGTACTCATAGTACAGGAGTGGGTCATGTCTTCGAGAGAGGGATGGCGGTCATCTTTCATATGGAATTGTGCTCGTTAAACCAAATAGATAGAGTATAAGAAAGAATCGACTCTATAAAGCCGGTTTAGCAATAATTAGTATTGTTCACTCTTCTCTTTTGGTTGATGCTCTCTGCCTCGATGTCGGCGCTGTTCAGAGGTACAGCTGAGGTCGTGGCCAATATGCCATATCACAAATCGGCGGAAAGCATTGAGTGATATTGCATATACTGCATATGATTATTGGAGCCGTACAACTTCGTTGCCTTTCCGTCCAATATTTGATTTTGCACAACGTACCATGACGACTGTTGCATGATGTGACGTCAGAGCAACGTCTCGTATGAGTGAGATTACTAGGTAGGCTATGTGCAGTTACATAGTCTGTAATTCCAATAATTACTGACTTCTGATATCTCAAAACTTTCACCATGGCACCAATCAACGTAGTGACCGCCGCTAGAAATATCGTCGTCTCTGGAGGTGCACGAGGAATTGGTCGAGCATTAACCCGCATGCTACTGGAAGGAGGTCATAAAGTGTATATCTTTGACATTGACGACGATGAGCTCCAGCATACTACAAAGGCCCACTTGAAGAAGTACTACGAGGAAAACCAGTTAGACTCAGCACTTTGTGATCTTCGAGATGTCAAAGATATAAGGGAGAAGATTAAAATAGCCGCCAAGTTCTTTGATAACCGCATCGATGTTCTCATCAATAACGGTGGGATTGCCAGTCCTCGATGGAAAGATGGAAAGACTATGGAAGATCCGGACACGTTTCCAGAGTGGCAAGCATACATCGATACGAACCTGACTGGCGGATTCGCCATGTCTCAAGCTTGTATACCCTATATGAAAGGCCGGATGTCAGACGCGGATGCTGGGGCTCATCTGGTCAATGGTTCAGGACCGTGCATCATCCACATTGGCTCCTTCCGTGCACATCAATCTGATCCTAACCAGGAGGGCTATGCATCTAGCAAGGCAGGTCAGCTCGGACTCATGCATTCGATGGCAATCAGCTTAGGGCCATTGGGGATCCGGGTGAATCTGGTTGCGCCAGGGAGGATCAAGGTTGCGCATGAAAGCAAAGAAGGTATGATTTCCACCTTCATTAAGATGGAACTTGGGTTAACTGATTGTAGGTGATGAAAAGGGTACAAATTGGGAGGGCCAGGTCAGCGCAAAGGATGTCGATGACCATCCTACAAATAGGGCTGGTAGACCAAAGGACATTGCCGATGCTGTACTGTACCTCATTGACGCTGGTTTCGTGACTGGTCAGGATATTACGGTAGATGGAGGTGCGTTGCGAAAGAAGAACGCTTGAAATGGAGGTATTTATGCTGAACGATAAGCACACGGAGAGGTTTGATTTATTTCAGTGTAGTTAATAATGCAGCCGGACGGAAAATTCACAAATTTAAATGTAAAGATTTTCGTAACATGCCATGGAAGAGGAAGTGGGCATGTATGTACGAAGTATTACTAGTTAACTAATTACGGTCAATAGTTTCACCGAGAGGGGCGATAGTGAACTAACTAATTAGTGAACTAGTTAGTTAGGTAATACGAGTTAGTTACGGCAGAAAAAGTGACGCCAGCATAATTAGTTAGACAACAGCGAAAAAAGTCATTCCAAAGCCAATTCCTTGATAACCCGCCATATTGGCTCCCACAATCTATGCTACGCCGCGCGTCACAACAGTTTCAATTAATTATTGTCTCTGTTCTTTGCGCACGCGAATCACGGCGCAGCTAGTCCAAGCTACCCTCCACCTGCCTTCACATATACTTACAGCCGCCCCTCCTCTCCGCTGTTTGTTCACCACCAGTGCGCCTTATAGCTCCAACGCAAAGCTCCAACAGCTCGCCGTCGAACCCCTCACAGACGATGCAGACAAAGCTTCTCTCAACACGTTCTCACGGCCACAGGTTGCGTCTCTGATAATAAGGCGGCTTCAATCTCCAAGGAAGGAAATACTCACAAAGCACAAGCCACTTCTACTCAACCCGAAAGTAACCAAGAACGACTCAGAGAAGAAGGTGCCTAAAACGACTCAGAGTATGTTTGTGAGAGCGGAGATAGTCACAACGCCAACGGCAGACAGCCTGGGTACTAGTCTTTTGTTGAGGACGGCCACACAGAACTATGTTTTTGGTAGTCAAGCAGAGGGCACCCAGCGTGCATTTATGCAGCAGGGCGCGCGGTTACTCAAGGCCCAAGACTTTTTTTTGACTGGAAGAACGGAATGGAACAACATTGGCGGATTGCTAGGTCTCATGCTCACACTGGCTGACGCGGTTTTGGCTTCCTATCAACAGGGTTTGGAAGCAGCGCAGAAGGCGAAGGAGGAAGGGAAGAAACCAAGACAGCCTTCGAGGCCAAGCTTTAATATCTATGGCCCACCAAATCTGAAGCATACTGTGGGCACATGTCGAAGATTTATCTTCAGGAAGGGAATACCTATTCATGCAACAGAGTACCGAGAAGTAGCACCACAAAAAGATGAAAATGGCCACATCCAACCAAGTTGGCAAGATCACAACATTCGAGTTTGGGCCCTTCCCGTCAAGCCTCCACAACAGCCACAAGATGTGCACGTCAACGCTGAGCTCGAGGCGCGCATAGAAGAATTTGACACACAGTTGAATACTTTCCATGACCATCAAGCGCCAAAGAACGAGACTGCCGAAGAAAGAGAAGCACGATATGATAGCATTCGGGATGCAACTTTCCAATTCATGTTTGATTCCAGTTGGAGCTTTGACACACTAGTGGAAAGGCATATCTCAGAGGTTCAAATGCCTGCAACGCTTTTTGTTCGTGACCCAGACACTCTTGGCTATAAGCCTTACACGGGCCCAAAGCCTGGAGAATCCGAGTCGCTCCCGGACATCACGGTTTGGACCCGAACACCTTGGCCCGGTGCCAATGTCCTAGCTCTACCACCCACAAAACCCGCCTTAGAGTCTATTTCATATATCGTGCACCTGCAGCCAACTCGAGGCACATTCGATGCTGCACGGGCGAAAGCGCTCGGCGTCAAACCCGGGCCTGCCTTTGGCTTGCTCGCATCTGGACAATCTGTACAGAATGAAGCTGGCGAAACCATAACACCAAGCCAGGTGCTTGGGCCGGAACGAACCGGCCAGGGTGTTGCCATTCTTGATGTACCCGATGTTGAGTACCTTGAAGCCATTGTTCAACGCGAGGAATTGGCCTCCCCTGAAATCATGAGTGGCATTGGCGCCATCATATGGTCACTGGGACCGGGTGTAGCAGGCCATCCCACCCTGAATGAGTTCACTAGCAAATTCAAGGACATGCAGCATATCATTTCGTCGACTGACACATCCCCAAATCGTATCACACATGATGATGCTGCTAGTCAAACAACACACTTAGAGCAAGTGGATCCTTCCAGATATCGTGTTCCTGTGTACGATAATAGCACGATACCCCAGAAGAGCGTGCTGGCAAGGGATGATCGCCAAGCTCCAAAAATCCCTGAAAATGCGGTTGTCGCAGACAGGGGCATGAGCTTAGTACTCATGCCGAATTTTAAGTTCGACACCGAGACCAAGTCAGAGCTTTTCAAATCAGATCTGATCCAACAAGAGACGGACGGTGAGGTATTACGTCTCGCCGAGGCTGCACGACATGCAGTAAAGAGCGACCAGGCAGCTCTACAGTCATGGAAAAGTCTTCTCGCACGGCCTGACACAGAGATCACTACCCTCGGAACAGGGTCTGCGCTCCCTTCAAAGTATCGCAATGTATCTGCTACACTGGTTAGAGTACCGGGTATAGGTAACTACCTGTTTGATTGTGGTGAGAATACACTGGGTCAACTTTCGAGAACTTTTCCCCCCGAAGAGCTAGAATATATCATTAAAAACCTGCGTGTAATCTGGATCAGCCATCTCCACGCCGATCACCACCTGGGCACCGCATCGGTCATTCGTACCTGGTATCAACTTGTGCACAATTGTGTTCCCAACTCAGAGACACCAGATGCATCCAGAATGAAAGACAGCGCGCAAAATTATGGACTGTCTATTATATCCCACAGTGGCATGCTGCAATGGTTGTATGAGTATTCGTCGATCGAAGACTTTGGCTACAGTCGCATCCTGCCTCTATACATCACAGCCAATGAACATGAGAAGAACTCCGAGTTGAGTATATTACACACTGTCATTGAGGAAGAGGACTCCAATGCGATAATAAACAGACAAGATTACGAGCGGCTTTTTGGTTTCGTGGATATACAGACTGCCAGAGTGAAGCATTGTCATGGAGCAATGGCTGTGTCTATTACATTTCCACGCTCACCATCGGACCCCAGGCATGTCAAACCACTTAAAGTTAGTTATTCGGGCGACTGCAGGCCATGTCATCATTTTTCCAAGATAGGACGTGATACGACTGTCCTGATACACGAGGCGACTTTTGACGACGAATTGCTGGGTGATGCACAAGCAAAGAAACATTCCACAACCTCTGAGGCTCTGGGGATTGGCGCGCAGATGGAGGCGAAAGCCGTTGTCTTAACGCACTTTAGCCAGCGTTATCAAGAAATTCCTGTTGTCCAACCTGTTGATGACAAAGCAGAAGACGCACTTGCTGACCTTGAGAATACCGACGAGGAAGCAAATAACGATGAAGACGATATGGACGTCGATCCCACGTTACAAAATGCCGACAATGTAGATATCTACCCGACCAGCAAGCCCGAGCCGTCCACCACATCGCCGAAGATTTCCACGTTGCAACATCAAGCCTCATCGACCTTGCACAATAACAAACGAGTAGTAAAGGTCCGCAACAAAGACATGAAGGTTGCTGTTAGCTTTGACTATATGCGCGTCAAGATTGGCGAAATTGCTGAGCTTGAGAAATTCAACGACGCCCTCAACGAATTGTTCACCAAGGAAAAAGATGAGGAAGCGCCTGCTGGTAATGGCGGTGAGGTGAATGCCAATGGCAAAAAGACTAGTGGGGACGAGGGGGGGAGTGGCCGGAAGAAGCAAAAGAAAAAAAAACAAGAAGAATGATGACCAGGAGGGATGAAAGACGGGCTTGCCACTTATCAGTGGTATGCCGATGTTTTAAGGCTAACTATATTAGATCTTCAAATTCACTCTAGGGGAAAAAATGAAATTCACTGCTCTCGCTCCTTTTTCTTCTTCTTCTTCTTCTTCTTCTTCTTCTTCTTCTTCTTCTTCTTCTTCTTCTTCTTCGTACATGTCAAGAATCCCGATGCCAAATGTTTTCATAGCATGACTACTCCGTAATGTACACTACTTTTCTCGGCAACAGTAGCAACAAGTTGGCTTCCCGAAATGGCTGGCAAGATGTGACCCCTTGAGCTTCATAGTAGCTATAAAGGGACCTGCAAGTACAAAGGGCAAGAGAGTTGTATACAAAATCTACGGAATGTCTCATCTAGCCAAACAAGCCAGATATTGCACGATAGAGAAAAGTCTAGGTAACAAAAGCAGTCACCGGTTCAAGATATGACGCACTAACGCCAGTGAAAATGATGCTCGTTCTTGTCCTATGGATTTGCCCCGTCTCTTACAACTACATTCTCTTCTTATACTGCTGCATATCCGCCCCTGCTGCCGCCACCTTGTACCGATCCTGTAACCTTCCTGGCAAAGTCCTTGGCGATGTAAGGAATGTCGCGGATAGTATCGCCGTGTGGAAGCAGGTCCCAGCCACGAGCACCGTAACGGTTGTAGTTGAGCCATGAGCCGAAGATGAGGTAGGTTGCGATAGCGAGGAAGAGACTGGGTTATGGTTAATGGTCATTCAGAGAGAAAAAGTTTTTGAAGCAACCTTACATGATGAAGAACCATCCAAAGAAGCCCCAGTGCGCGCCTTGTTCATCTACAGGCGCGTCTTCGCATGCGTACTTGGTCCGCCATTCAAGTCTCAGCGTCTTGACTTTCTTGTCTTTGCCATCTTGTTCTTGCTGGTAACCACAGAACCTGAGGTCGTTGTCGCTGTCCTCGCACTTTCCTTTGTCACTCTCATCTCTTGTCCTCAGCTTCTCTTCTTTCTCATCACCGTCCTCTTTTTCGTCTCCATCCTTGCCATCCTCGTGCTCGCCATCGTCTTTCTCATCGCCACCAAGACCTGTTCGCTCCTTGTCGCATACAAACTCGATAATCGCCCGTTGGTCAATGCCATTCTTTTTGTCGTCAAAGGGGAGGCGGCCGCCGTTCAGTACTGCCCTGATACCTTCGCGCCCGGCATCCGAGTTGGACTTTGAGTCTCGAAGGAGTTCAAACTTGGCGTCGATATTGCGGCCGTTTTGCGAGGTATACGTTCCAGCAATGTCGATGGGAGTAATAGTCGAGTTACCATCTGTGGCGAGATTGATGGTTTCTCGGATGGCGCAGACTGCAATCAAGTCAGAAGTTGCTACACGCCATTTTCCTTGTTCGTCGTGGAGTTCCGCATCCACGTACCTCTTGAACCATGGTGGCACTCGGTTGCAGCTGATCCCCCTTTATGCCATTTCAGCTTGTCGCAGATGTCGATTGTAAAGTTGTACTTGTGTAGAAAATCATGATCTAAATCCTCTTCTTGCCAGTGGACTACGTGGGGCCCTGCGAGCTTGCCAAAGTTGAAGTGTGCACCTTGCGCTGCAATGTCCTTGCAATCAAACGCCCCAGAGGAGGTTGGTAACAGTAATACGGCAGCGATTAGAGGAAGAAACGAAGATCGCAGTCGTGAAGGCGCCATTGCAGTGATGCGGTGTGATGGGGGGGAAAGCGGTTGCCAACGGATGGAGAGATGCCTAGGTAAGACTAGTGGAACAGATGCCGGTGGTGGTGTTTAGGAGACGGCCAGCGGCGTAGGAAAGATTATCGATCTTCGAGATAAGAGCAAGGAAAACGGTTGAAAGGAGAGTCACGAAGAAAGTGACGGCGCCGGAAATATCAGGTGAAGTGACTGGAGTGTAAAGGGGAAGGCTGCTTCTCGTGCTGTTGTCGCGTGGACTTGTAAGTTGTGAAGCCTGAAAGTTGCTCGATGACGGCACACGCAAGCTTGTCCTGGCGCCAAGACGCCTTAGCTGGTTACCTATTAATTGGCCAAGGCCCGTTGGGTCCCACTAAAACACCAACTTCATGATATTCTGGGAACATCTCGAGATGCTTCACTACACATACAAAAAGGCCCTTTTCTCTCTCTTTGGTTTCTGGAAATTTCAAAGACAATGGTTCGAGTGCTTTTCAACGGCATAGTTAGTTATAATTCGAACATTCCCTCGTTGAACAAGTCTGTTACATACCCGACTCCACAGATTGATATAGCATACATGCCAGAGTAATGGCGTGCTCAATCCAAGTCCCACCACCAAGCCATAAAACTGATTGAAAACGATGCATAACAGGAAATAAATGACCGAGCATTATCTAGAGATAGTACCATTAGTTATATAACTATAGTAGGTACCAGAAAAACAAGCACAACTAGATCTTCCACATATGATGAGAAAAAAGACACTAAACGCCAATCCATCCGACCGCTTCTATAAAAAACACACATGCAAACTCCAAACAAAAAAGATAAGAAAGAATGCCTCTTCAAACACCAATGGAAGTGTAACACATCCGACCCACAGTGATGTATGACCGCATTCTGCAGAAGTGCTTGGGGGTTGAGAGCTGGCACAGATGGTATGCATACAGGCTATTCCAATTGTACAAAGGATACGGACTATACCATGTGCTTCATAGCGCCCAGCAGATACGGACTCTGCGAGGCCAATTAACATTTGCTTATCTAGTAGGGTGAAGTGCACTTACCTACCTAGTTAGCATCCCTCGCTTGTTAATAATCACATCAATTGCCTTGAAACGGCCATAGATTGGTACAGCTGTACAACGTTGGGAACGATGGCGCAATAATTGAACAGAACCTCGATATATTTTAGGCCCTGCTTCCGTCTGCAATCATTCGGCGTTGAAATAACTTCATCAGGAAGGCATATAACTGACAAAACCTGAAAAATTCGCAAGAAGTGAATTTGGCACAAAGTGAGATGTGAGTTTCATTTCTGGAAGATACGCCTGTACGGTCCAGTGCAGTGCGGCATAAATCAAGGAAATCTTTGACAAGGAATCGGGATTGTCCTAGACACCTGGTGATTTCTTTCGTCGAAAGATATCGTTGCTCTCCACATTTTACGGAGAATTTACGGGACGATGATCGCGACAGATGTTGCAGGCTAGCTAAGGTCATTGAGATCAGGCAGTCACATGTTTACAGTAAGTGTTGACATCCTCTCCTATAACTTGTTGACTTTCGGAAGGATGTGGGTCCTACAATGTCCTCACAACCGGTATTGAGGCTAATGGTAGACCTAGCGATCGTCGAACGCTTCTCTGAAGTGTCTATAGGAACTGTCCAAGCTGTAGAATTTGCTACGATCAAGGGTGGTCTTGGAGTACTCTAGCAAGCCAATCGGGACGTCTTTTATGGCCGAGGTAGAAACATACTAGTGATTAAACCACCAGAGTGAGTCGACTGCCTGGTCTAGGGAGAGTGAAGTACTTTTTTCTCGATTAGTGCAATGGTTTGATATTCTTAGTGAATGCACGTACCCATTTTCTGACTGCGCATACGCATGATTGCTTGGCCCTATGCTGTATTCAAGGGCCTCGAATTCCCCATTTCGGCTCTCAAGTTACTCTATTACACTTTTGTTCCCTCTTAATAAGCCCATGACGACATTCACCACCCTGCGGAAGCCTTCCATCTCTTCTTCGACTGTGCCGCCCATGCCTGTATTTGCAAAGCTGATCGAATTACCAACGTAAACTGGTTTCCCCATCCTGCGTGCAAGCACCTTTGCGAGTCGCGAAGTGAAGTCTAGCGTACTACTGTGGGTGTAGAGGGGTGTGCTAAGAGTGTCGTGGGTTGAGGCTTGCTAGGAGAATCTTAGCAAAGGTGTGCACACACTCGAAAAGGCCTAGCAGCGCCTTTCCAAGCGTGAAGAATATACCAGATATAGACGCCACTTACATTTGGCATTGCGTATACAAAGGATCCCAACGGGGAAAGAGACGCAGAATCCGGCGTAGACGTGGTGAGAAATAGTAATAGGTTAGGTCCGTTGTTGGTGAGCTGAAGGTGGATATTCGTATGCGGTGCCTTGGGAAGCGCAAAGGCTACCTCTATGGGCGTGTGCGACGCGTCGCCGTGTACTATATCATCACCCATTGCCAGAGTCGGGTGTGAGGGTGATGGTGATGACGCTGGAAAGAACAACGGCGGGGTAACCTTGGAATAGTCAACCAACTACCTAACTGCCTACGGTCTGCCTAGTTCATGTCGGACTTCCTTCAAACATCATTCGCTCAACCTTCAACACCTAGAAGCTGCCCTCCTTCGTTCGCTGTAAGATTGCCACAAGTCCATCATCACCAATCTTCCGCTTCTTACCTTTCCTCGGCGTTTTGATGTACGAAAGGAGCAGCGAAGAAGAACTGTTCCCAAAGAGAATTACATCATACCTAGCCGCATTGCAGCATTACGAAGCGCGATGGCGGATAAAGAATGGGAAGGAGATTTCGATCCCATGGCGGATCCTGAAGAGCAAAAACATCTTCTTTCTGTACTAGACTCTTTTCGGTAGGTTCCGAGTTGGTTGCAGCTTGCAGTACGAAAAAGTCAGCTATTGAATACTTTCAGATCATACCGCCGGCTCGCACACTACAATGGGACCCATGTAAGAAGACAGGCTTTTTACTCTCTTCCAAAAGAGCACTGGGCGCTGCTTTCCAAACCACCTTTTTCCATCCTAGACAGTTTTTCGAAGCTAGATGACCTCATCGACTGTAATGCAGAGCTAGCAGAAGCCATCTTCAAGGCTGGTTTCAAAGCCTTTCTGGCACCGACCATTGACAGCGACTGGGTGGCTTCGATTGTGCCTCAGAAGTACGCGCACAATGAGTACCAGATATACTCGATTGTACTGGACCATATGAATATCAAGACTTCGCCCAACGATTTAGCAAAAGCACGCAGTTGCATAAATCAGTTCTATCGAGAGTGGAGTGCCGAAGGCGCAGTCGAACGATCCAAATGCTTTGATCCCATCATAGTGACTTTGGAGAAGGAATTCTCTTTAATGTCTCGGGACGCCCCAGGATTGGACAGAGGGGACTTGAAAGTTCTCGTGCCCGGTGCTGGTCTCGGCCGTCTAGTTTTTGACATTTGTCGAGCTGGATTCAGCGTAGAAGGAAATGAGATCTCCTATCACGAACTCATGGCTAGTTCTCTCGTCCTCAATCACACACAAAAGGCTGGCCAGTTCAAGATTGCTCCCTTTGCACTGAACTGTTCGAACCACGAGTCTCGCACCGATCAGTTTCGAACATTGGAGATTCCTGATGTACACCCGGGGTCAGAGCTGGCGAATGCTGTCGGCTCGAAGACCCCGGCATACGAACGTATGAGCATGTCAACGGGCGATTTCTGCGTGCTATATAGCAATACAGAATACCATGAAGTCTTCGACGCAGTAGCAACCGTATTCTTCCTTGATACAGCACCGAATGTTATACGGTACTTTGAAGCTGTGCAGAATTGCCTCAAGCCAGGCGGTTTGTGGATCAATCTCGGGCCTTTGCTATGGCATCACTCGTCGCGCAAGGAGGTGAATAGGGAAGAGAGTAACGAGGAGAAAAGAAAGCGGGCGCAGCTTGACGATGCGGGTATCGGGGACCCAGGATCGGTGGAGCTCACGAATGAGGAGATGCTTGCGCTGGTCGAGCACTTTGGTTTCACTGTCCAACAGCAAGAGTGTAGGGCGTTTGACACGGGATACATGTCGAATCCGAGAAGTATGCTCCAGAACACTTACCAGCCGGCATTCTGGCTGGCGCGGAAACCGCGGAAAAGCAGCTAGGTAGTTGATGAACAGAACAAGCTGTTATCCGACCACCCGTCAGACAGCGTGATGTTATTGGTGAATTGGGAGCATCACGTGAGCGTGCAGACATAGTTCGGACTAAACGAGCTAGCGCATCTTGCTGCGGAAGACGAGATCTTGCTGATCAGGTTTATGCAGGCTTCCCGACGTGCATTGCAACGTACACTAGTCCCATGACCTAGGTATAGTTAATACTTTGACAATCTTCCCAGCATGTCATATTACAGGCAAACAACACATTCCAACTACGCATCATGATCCAGCCCCTTTGCAATGCTGGCGACTTGCCGGAAAGGTGTCCTTCCCGGGCCGGCGCTGCCCCGTGCGCCATGCTCTGAAATTTGAATCCAACGCTTACTCAGTGCGAATTGCCACTTCTCCTGACAAGATTCGACAAATCTCGGCTGGATCCCTAGCAGATGACTGGCGCATCAGATGACCAGCCATGTCCGCATGCTGGCCGATGCGGAAACAGATCGCGTCCAGGCAGCCATTCTTGAAAACGTGGAGATGCCCCGATCTCTGCTGCATGTTTGCATCATCCAAACATCATGTCTTTGAGCGTCAAGGAACGGTTACAGCAGCTTGCCGCGCTTGCTAATGGCGGCGCCACAGCTCAAACTTCTTCTCCTCCTCCTCCTGTGTCGACGGGTCGGAAGATCGAGAAGACTTTTGAGAAGACTTTTGAGAAGACTGTCAAGAAGCCTGCGTCGCCGACAGCCCCCGCTACTCCCATAGGCGCCTTTCCCAAGGAAACGCCTCCAAAAGCTGCGCCTCCAAAAGCTGCACCTCCAAAATCTACGCCGGCAAAGGTCTCTCCACCAAAGGCTGCACCACCCAAGACTGCTCCTCCTAAAGCTGCGCCACCCAAGGCTGCTCCTCCTAAAGCTGCGCCACCCAAGGCTACTTCACCCAAGGCGATAGGCGCATTCCCGCAAGACGCGCCTTCCAAGTCCAAGTCTACCAAATCCTCATCTTCCAAGCCTTCGACGTCCAAAGCTCCTTTGCCGAAACCCGCGCCCTTGAAAGTCTCCCCTCCAAAACCTTCATCCTCCAAAGTTGCCTCGCCCAAGCTCGCTGCCCCCAAGTCGCCGAAACTGAAACGCTCGAAAACTGCGCCAATAAAAGCTGAGGCCTCGAAGCCTTCGTCTCCAAAGGTTGAACGTCCCGGTTTTTTGCGCTCAAGGACCGATGCGAGCTCGTCTGCCTCGAGCTCAGGGGATGATGAGCCTTCACCCAAAGGCCCACCAGAAGTCACTGAGTTGAAGGCAGCATGCTTGAAACAAGTCAGCGGGATAACAGGGCTTCAAGGGAAGAATCTTGCACTCAACTTGAAGCAGACTTCTTCGGGCGGCTGGTATGCAGCGCTCAAGGATGTTGGCTCGGACAAGTATTTGAAAATGTGGATGAATCGCAACAAAACATACAAGACACAAGTTGAAGCTCTTGAGGCATACCTAGTCTTTGTCAAGAAGATGAAGGCCGATTGTAGTTTGTTCCCAATGTCGCCTAAAGGAAAGGGCAATCCACGGTAATCTCTTGATGCCACCTTTCTCCTCCGCCGGTTCGCGATCGTTCGTTTCGAAGAACTCGCTATATCACGAAACCGCTCAAGATGGCAAAACAAAGCCTCCTTTTAAACTCGAATCGTAATACGTATGCGAAGTAATACTGTATAAATATTTGCAACTACATAAGATGAAGAGGAGACGGACAATGTACTATAATTACTACGACACAACGGCACTAGGGACATAATACTTGATTCATTAAATCGGCGTTCAAAAACGGGAGAACGAACGGACGGATAAAATCGCCACTTTTGGAAGCGAATCATGCTGCACGACGAGCTGGACTTGCAGTCGCAATGATCCGCTTGGAGTTTTTTGTGTTTTGAAAAACACTTTATTCGTATAACTAATAACTAATGCCTCTTTGTATTATAGGGTCGATGGATGTTTAGGCATCCACCCCACTACGCAATGTAATCTGCACGGAGTATAATAGTAGAACTCGTGGTACGCGCATGCTGCGTGTACGTATTGCGTGGTTGTCATTGTAGTCTAATCACATGAATAGAAATCCACTGCATATCAAACTCGGACAATCTTTGCAATCAGTCTAGTCTAGTCCAATCTCAAGAAGTACCCGCAGTCGACGCCGAACTAGCATTCTGCAAAATCGTCTCCACAACATCTGGATACGTCTCATACGTCTTGCTACCATCTTCATGACTCACTTCGGCACTAACACCTACCTTGAGATCCGGCACCTGTCTAGTATCGCGAACATCCTCACCAAGCTACAACAGAAACAAATAGTTAGCAAAAGCAAAATACATCAATCAAGTGCAAATGACTTACGTAAACCACGCGCCACCGCAAATGCTTGATCAAAAACGGCTTTACATGCTCGGGCCGCAAGCTCGCGAGCCCATTGTCTGGTAGGTCGAGGTAATCCAGAAGCAGAGGAGTAATCAGCAAAGTATCAGCAGCATGTTGGCCCGCAGCCTCAAGGCTGCCGCAATTATCGCACTGCTCGCGTGGCGCGGCGAAGATGTGATTGACACCTGCTAGGAACGGCGAGTCGCCAAAAGTTGTGGGGTCTTCATTTAATTCCGTGTTGGGGGCTAGGAAGAAGTAGATTGTAAACGTGCCGTTGGATGCTGATCTATTTTTTTTTTTCGTAAAATCAGTCTGCGTACATTGATTGAGATTGGGATTGGGAAGTAGCTTACCGTAAGACGCGCGAGTCCACGTACCAATCGCGGTCGAATTTTGGATTGATCTTGGACATTCCTGGGGGTAGGACTGCGGAGGGTGTGATTTCATTGACGATGGCTTGTGCTTGGAGGAATATTGGGGCTGCTGCTGCTGTCATTTTGGAAGTTACTTCACTGGCTGCTTTGACTGCAGGTTGTACAACTGGCTTGGGCGCCTTGCGGAAAAACTGCGTTTCTTGCACTTTCAATGGCGCCATGTCCTTTGGTGGCTCGGTGATCTGAGGGTGGTCCGGCGAGCGGATTGACCAACTGTATTTGCTGGTGAATCGAGTCCAGAGGGCTGCTTGGTTGGGTGAACCCTCGAAGTCATCGTAGTAGTAGCCGAAAGGCTCTGTGGTTTTGGCATCGTCTGAGTTGTAGAAGACGCCTTTTCCTGGGCCGGTTCGCGATTTGTAAAAGGGTAATAGGTCTTTTCTGTTTTCGGCTTCTTTGCCTGCGCCTCTTGGCTGTGGGAACCATGCTTGGGGATGCATGGCTGCCCATAGTGCCCAGTATCGGTCGATATTACTACATGAATGTTAGGTTCAATGTCGGTTTGAGGAAAGAAGAATGGCTTACGCATGGTGGAACCAGAAGACTGGATCAAATCTGTGTGTAAGAAAATTCGATTAGTGTATGTCAGGCTTTCTTATTTAGAGTGACTAACGCAGCGACGATGGGATCAGACATGTGACCGAATCTTGAACCACCAATAAGCCAGTGATAATTCCCATGAATGGAACCCTCAAGGGAACCTGAACCACGAGTGGGTGTGACATCTGGAGCTTCTGTCATATCACCTCGTTCCAGATTATCATCTCCAACTCGGTCAGAGGCAACATCTGCAAGATTACGGTAAGGCTTTGAGTTTAGCAATTTCATGGTCAAAGCAGTCCTGCCCTCGCGACCAGAATTCAAAAAATTGCTTTGTTCTCCAAGGTCATGAGTATCCGCGTTGAGACTCTTTGGGTATCGCAATGTCTGCTTCGTAGAGAACCTACTTGCCTATACCCAAAATTAGCATAATGAATTATAATAGGATTCACCACACTAACAATGACTTGTTGATCACGTGGAGGCAATTGTCCCGTTGCTTCACTGAACTTGTAAGTATACAATGGATTGGCGAAGTTACTGTTCACAGAATTGTCGGGCGCGACATAGACATTTACTGTCTTTGAGTTGAAAATGTCCGGTAATCTGAAGTCATAGGGGAAGGAAGTCGTCGGGGACCTCACATCGCCAGCCACACCAGGAAATTGCACTTGACCGTCACGTGGTCGGAAATAGTCCAGGTAGGGAAGACGAAAGTCGTTACAAGCGGCTACGTATCTCGCTCGGTGAGGCTCATTGTACTTGTTTGCAATTTCTACCATTTTTAGGTAGATGGTTTGCTACAGGGAGGAGTCAGCTGCTGACGAGCTAGATAACTACAATGTAAGCGTACCTCGAACAATGCCAAATATGGACGATGCCAGGTGGGGAAGGTCAGAACGCCATGAGCGCAGTATCCACCAGGTGAACCTCCAGCAAACTTGTTCTTTACTTCGTCCCAGGCGCTGGTAGGAAGCAAGTGGATGCCTAGGTTTGGAATCAGCATTTCTCAATGACTTTTGATGTTGTCATTACCCGCAAGTGCATAATATCCCAATTTTGGGTCAGGGTTCTTTTGCATTTCCGAGATGGCTTGAAGCATTAGGTTAAAAGTATCAGGATGCTGAGTAAGTAAAACATCGATGTCAAGTCTAGCTTTCACCTGCCCTGTCAAGGCCTTCATCCCAACGACGACACCATTGAGGGCCTGCTCTCGAGGGGAAGCCATGATGTTCAACGATTAAGATATTGATTGGTAAATATCAGTGCCACAATTGTAGGATGAATAAAGAGGATTCAAGATGTAGAAAAGGCTTCATGTTATGTACCTACATGTCATTGTCTCATGTGTTCAGCTACTGCCTAACATGGTACAGCAGATAAAACTGGCTGGCTGATGAACATGGAGGCAATGCAGCCTATCTCAGCCATCACAGCGGCGCTCGTGTAGCATTGTTCCCTCGCAATGGGCTTCTTTAATAGAGAGCAATGATTTGTTGATGTCATCGAACCGAGCTTAACTTGGCGGCGGGATAGCTGCAAGATTCACTTGTCATAGCTGATCCAAACTTCAGGCGACGAGAAATACAGACAGGTGGCGTCGGCTAGGCACAGGGAATGGTTAAAGTATCACTGTTTGCATCTGTAGCCAGCTTCTAGATTCGCATGTGAGATGGTGGAGTATTGTTTGCGACAAATTGTGGCAGGAGCTGAGGACGACTAGCGCCTTGGCGCATACGACTCCACTTACGGAACACAACCCTATTCTCTAGATATGAGTTGATAGTATACAGTTTTGTATGCATGATGCCTCTTAGTTGTGGAGGCGTCCACATAGCAGCTTTCCTAGGTAGGTATCCTATAGTCATCATAGGTATCATTCGAGAATTGATTGGACTTCAGACTAGAACATAGCTTTGCTAATTTTTGAGGCGCACTGTAAGCTGGCGTTCGACTACGTCAGTGAATGCCTCGTGCTGCGACTAGAGCCGTAGCCTGTGTCTCCAAGCCAGCTCTCACAGCAGACCATCAAACGTGGCTCATCAGCGAAGTTCGGTACAGCCGAGCAAAATGGTCTTCATAGCACCTGTAGTCTTTGACTGGTGTGCCATACATGCAGCATCTCTAACAGTGAACATGTTTGAGTCTCTCGCTTGGCAAATCAGGCTTGACAGATCAGAATCGAGATGCTCCAATTCTTCACATCCACAAAATCTCTACCCATTATGTCACGAGTTGTAGACATCAAATCTTGGCCAATCAACAGCCAAGAGGAAGCCAGCCCATTCAATGCAAAAGTAACATTGACGTTCAGCCTCAGAATCCACTGTATCTGCACCAAGCCTGCAAATAAGCATCTCAACATGCGAGATGTATTCTGAAGCAAGCAGCCAGCAAAAGAATTACACGTCACCGCTTGGGATGATGTCAAAAGGGTAATTACCTAAGAGCATCTCTCATACCTAATCCAGATTAAGGAATTATTTGAAGAACCATTACTTGTACATACATAGCTCCACGCCAGCTAGTATACGGAGTACGTAGTATTAATCAGTGGCTTATTTGTGGTAGTTGTCTGACCAATGAAAAGACACTAATGCTGCATAGACGAGTAGTTAACTAAACGGCTCCGTGCTTCAGCTCGCCATGTCAAGTTGGAAGCACCATCATTCTGATCCTTAACTATCGGTTTACCCCGCTTTACACAATGTGACAAAAGTGAGCAGGCTTGCAGGATCAGACTCTCACGGCATTTCAGGTAGGTACTTGCAGTTAAACGGTATGTACGAAATGCGTGGTTCAAAGTCGCTGTGGAACGTTTCATGAGGCGGGCGGGCCGACCCTGATTAATGAATGAGTGCATCGCTTAGCTTGCTGTTCGGCTTACTTGGAAGGATCAGATCCCAGACCAGTTGAGGGACAGAGCTGCGGCGTTCGGGTACTGCGATTTATTTATAATAGCGGTGAAGGATGTATTCGCGGCTTCCCCGACTCTATGTAGGTGTACTACTGGCCGGTAGCCAACCGTCTCGGAGATTTCAAAACTCGATTAACTATGACGTTATGTGTAGATTTGAAAAGTAACGTGTTTAAAGCGGTACAAGGCGTGTCATGCCGATGTCGTCCTATACGTAGTTGAAGACGCTGTTTGAGAATTCGACGATGGAGTTTTCTGGGGAGATACCGAAGAGCTAGTGCCCACGAGACTGAAAGGTGGTGGGTCCTCATTATGAAGTTATACTTACTTTCTTTGGTTTCCCGTTTGATTGTGGTTTCGTGTAGTATGTAAGCCATACCTTCACCTCAGGACCAAAGAGATAACTACCTAGTAAGCTCATCTCTTTCGATACCCTTGGAGTCGTCAGATAGAGGCTCTGCAATAGGGATGGCGTAGGTCAAGTCACACAGGTTTTGGCATAGTGCTAGGCGGTATATTCGAGCCGGGTAGTCCCAAATTTCGAAATTCTGTCCATATGAAGTCGTGCGCTCTACAAGGCTTCAACTCTGACCTGGATTTGAAAGTGTGATGAGGGACTTACAGGGACCAATTATCTAGCATAGGGCTTGTGTTGGTCAGCAATATTCTCTCTCGCCCGATCCTCGTGGTTCATAGGCACGCCAATTCACCAATGTTCAAGTATCACTCACTTGAATGTAGTCTGTTTTCGAGCAATCTTGCTCGAATTTATGGACACGTTCCCTCCGAGAAACTGTATCCATTCGGCCTCCGCATGAGCACTTAAGCTACGTGCATCCTTTGCCACGTCTTGACACTCTTTCAAAGTGTCGTATGATGAAGAGTACAATATAAAATTCTCAATTGTGGTGATGGTATGCGCGAGAACAGACAGGCAGGCATACTCAGGCGTGCAAAATATCCATAATTGTAAGTGTCAATTCTTTACATTGGTTTGTGCGAAAAGTACTTAGACGTGTATGTTACAGCCTCACGGTGAGCTAAGATGCCAACCTCATCTAACCCATAGCCCAAAATCTAGCATCAACAATTTCCATCCAGATAGGTCCAACAACAACACATTTACTTGGACTTCCAGAACTCTCCGCTCAACCACCTGTTCAGCATCTCAAGAGATGCAACAGGCTGGTCATAGGGCACCATGTGGCCACCAGCATGCACTTTCATGAAAGTGAAGTTGCCGTGCGACTTAACCTCACCAACCTTCTCACCATCGCCATTGATCTTGAAGTCCTCCATCTTGGCGCTCTTGAACTCCTTCTGGCCCGGCCACTCAAGCGCCTCAGTCCAAGCCTTGTTACCAAGCCAGTTACAGATGTAGTCAGCATCACCAGCATAGACAAGAACCGGGATCTCCTCGAGGATACCGGGGACAACACGGTGGTAAGGCTTCATCCAGTCACCCTGGAGGAGGAAGTTGCGGTTGATGTCGAAGTTGCAAGATTGGTATGAGGAGACCTCAGCACCAATTGCCTTCATGACCTCCTTCTTGTTGAGATAACCCTGGATCCAGTCAAGCTCATCGTAGCACAGGGAGTTGCTGCCGCAAGGCTTGCGGACATCATAAACGTTCTGGCCAGTGCGCTGGTATGGGCCGATCATAGCGTTGTTGCAGTAGATGGAAGCGGGGACGCAGGACCAGACAGACTCAGAGTTGTAGCAGTTCTCGATGAGGCTGGCGCAGCGGGGGTAGGCATTGTCCATGGACTTGCAAGAACTCTCATCAAGGACAGCTGGCCAGCCACCCTCACCACAAGCCATGGGGCGGTAGTACTCGTACTGAGTAAGACCATCAGTCAGACCATTGCCGATCAAGACCGACTGGAGGTTGATGTTACGCTTCTTGTGCGACAAAATCTCCGACGCAAAGACAGGGATGTAGTGGCCAGCGTACGACTCGCCCGAGATGTGGAAGCTTTGCGTCGAGTATTCGGGGAACTGCTTAAAAAAGAGGGTGAGAAGGGCGTAAATGTCCTTTCCGGCGGCCACAGTGTTGCTGACAGAGCCGCTCGAGTACGAGTAGCCGACATTGACAGGCTGGTCGAGGAAAATCACCGACGCATTGGCGTTCCACGAGTAAGGGTTGTGTTTAATCTTCTGGTCCTTTGTAATCGAGGCAGGACCAAGCTCCATGAACAGACCCGTGAGCGACGAGCAGCCAGGTCCGCCATTAAGCCAAAGCACCACAGGGTCGTTCTTGGGATCATTTCGTGATTCAAAGAACCCTATCGATAGCTGTTAGATGCTGCGGTGCCAGTGGGTCCATTGGGGTACTCACAGTAGAACAAGTGCTTGTCCTCCTCGTTGTCGTCGAGATAGCCGCTGTATTGCTTGACCGTGTCGACTCCCAGCTCGCTAGGGTCGACCTTCTTGACCCTCAGGTCGTAGCTCTCAAGCTTTCCATCAATCTCGCGCTCCTGCTCGCCATTGGCATTCTCGACCCAGACGCTCTGGACGTCTGCACCCTTCACAATGTGATCCCACTCACTGTCATGCTTGCGGGTGTGTGGCTTGGGTGTCGAGAAGAAAGCGGCCTTGTCAAACGACTCAGGGTACATCATGGCCACCTCATCCCAGAGGGCACGAGCCTCGCCAGTGAGCGACTTGAGGCTCTCCTCGAGGTTGTGCAGCGGCTTGGTCCAGGCATTCTCCTTGACCTCGCTGAACGAGTCTGGAAACTTGAGGGGGATCTGCTGCTGCGGTGCAACGGCAGCCGATGCTGCTCCAACGAGCAATGCAGAGGCAGCCACCCTCATTGTATGTAATGGAGCTTCCTGAGCTCAACAACAGCGAACTACAGCGGTGATGATGGAGACGAAGATGAAGATGAAGATGAAGATGAAGATGAAGACGATAATGGGAGACTGATGATGATATCAGGGAGGATGAGAAGATGGGATGGAAGGGATGGGATGGGATGGGAGAAGAAAGGAGATGGGTTGGTGGAAGTGAGGCCAAGCTATGGGTAAGGTGCCTGGAGCTCGAGGCGCGTAGATGACGCAGCTTATCAGGTGGCTGGAGTAGTCACATGTGTTGCGATTAGCGTTTCACAATTGGGTCTAGTCAGGGCATGGCATGCGAGAGGTCAAGCGACAGTTATCTAAAGTTCTAAACACTGAGGGCATTTCGTCTCTTGTGGCGTGCACAGATTATGGTAATTGTTATGAATGTTGTGAATGTGAAGGAATCCCTCCGTATGAATTATGGTGTTGGTTCCATCGCCCATGATCGTCATCCCAAATAGGTCTAGCGTAACCAGTCAGCCCTGCGGTGATTCATTCTGACTGAGGGCCTTGATGCCACCCCCACCAGAATCATGGCCGTCTTTTATATCTCAACCTCAAACACCCAACAACACATAACCAGATATCCCCCATAGTTGCCCAAGATGCCTGTTGGAATCAACCAACCATCAAACCAGATCAAACTAACCAACGTGTCGCTGGTGCGCATGAAAAAAGGTGCATACTCGCTGCAGAAGAACTATACCATCATCATCATCATCACCACCACCACCACTAATTTCCCATAGGCAAGAAGCGCTTTGAAATAGCTTGCTACAAAAACAAGGTCCTCGAATACCGTAACCGCATCGAGAAAGACTTGTCCAACGTCCTTCAAATCGAAAATGTCTTTCTAAACGTCTCCAAGGGCCAAGTCGCACCCAAGGCCGACCTTGAGAAAGCCTTCCCCAAGAAGCTCCTCGAGGAAATCATCATAGACATCCTCGAGAATGGCGAGTTGCAGGTCGGGGAGAAGGAGCGCAACGCAGAGCTCGAGCGCACAAAGAACGAAGTCATCGACATTGTTGCCGGCAAATTGGTCGACCCCAAGACGAAGCGTGTATACACGACGGGCATGATCGAAAAGGCACTGGACCAGCTGAGCTCGCAAGCAGCAGCCCAGCAACAAGGTGAAAAGGAGAGCAAAGAGGAGGGCGAGGACAAGGGGAAAGCAAAAGAGCTGCCCAAATGGACTGGCATTGTAACCACAAAGTCGGCAAAGTCGCAAGCGCTCTTCGCCATGAAAGCACTCATCGCTCACCAACCAATCCCTGTCGCACGCATGCAGATGAAGCTGCGAGTTACATGTCCCACTTCCGTGCTCAAGCAAGCCGCTAAAGCAGCTCCAAAGGCACAAGCAGGTGGCGACGAGAAAGCCGCAGGAACCGTCAAGGATGCTATTCTAGGCTTCATGGAGAACATTGAGAGCCAGGATACCATGGGCTCAGAGTGGGAAGCAGTGGGCCTCGTCGAACCTGGCGCTTTCAAGGGCCTCAATGAGTTCATCGAGACCCAGACAAAAGGAAGAGGCAACGTCGAAGTCTTGGAGATGGCGGTTGGCGCGGATGACTGAGCTTAAGTGGTGACACGTCGCGAGAGCGCGACAGCGCGACTTCACGTGGGAAGGTTAAAGTGGGAAATGCAACGGTGGGATCCTTGAGAGCAGTATGCGAGGATGAGAATGCAGAATGGTATGAGGTGCGCACTGCGCCGTGGCCTTTGCTCGTTCGCCGCCTCGACAGGGTATCCAGGACAACGATACATACCTACCAACATTGTAAAAACTCGAGACCTAGGTACATCGAATCCCTCCGATGCATGCTCAACTATGCGTCGATACCAAGACATAGAAAGCACTCGCGGTGCATAGCTTTGCCAACAATGTGCTCTTCTCCAGTTGTACAGCACTCCAAGCAATACATCCAAGCATTGAACAATACCATAGATACTCTTCCCAACACATCCTCCATACACACCCCACCAATCACTCCTCTCCATCTTTCCCTGCATCACCCACTGATGTCCTGTAAATGTATTGTAACATCATCATCATCAGATTCCAACAAACTTCATCCCCCCCCCACTATCGTGCACTTCCCCTTTCGGCCATACACATTGCAGCCTCGCCCTCTTGCCCTCTCCAAAGGACACCTCTGGTAAGTTGTAACAGCATACACGCAACCCCAGCGACTGGTACCACGATTCCCCCCGAGACCCAATCTCAAAGCCCCCCTAGTACTAGGTACTCCCTAGTTCTGCAAAAATAGCGAATACGCCACTAAACAAGACCATTTCATGTAACATGTTGCAGCCACTCATCTTGCGCCATCTGTTGCGCAGCACGCATGATTATCTGCCGGCATACGGCGTGGGTAACTTTTTTTTTTCATTTTATTTATTTTTTTAAACAAAAAGGATCGTTTTTGCTGGGGGATGATGGCGCTTGTGCCGGGTTTGGCGCTTGGCTTTGGGGTTCTTATAGGTTAGGTATTCATCTTTGATGGGTGTGTTTTGCGCTGAATGGATAGTTGGGGGTTCGGTTAAGTCGGATGTGTATGCAAGCAAAGCAGCATAAGTAACTAGCTAGAAATTGACAAGTTTCTTTTGAAATCGTTTATATTTGTACATAGATGTAATACCTAGCCAGATATGCCCATTTGCCGTAGATAGATATCGTAATAGGACTGTTTCGTAAGCGCCCTTTGCCCTTGCAAGTTTTTTTTTTTCAGGAAGATTTCGTTTCTTCACGAAAAAAAAAGGTCATGTCATGCGCGTCGTACCGTGCAAAAAAGTCGTGTTGTGTGTGAAACTCCTAATAGGCCGTAAATGCAGAGGGAGAGAAGAGAGTGAATGCTCCGAGAAAATACCCGCTATTAAGATGCCCACGTAACGGAAAAAAGAAACAATGACCATAATAGAGATGGATACGAGAGGAAAGAGGAGATGATACTAGGTATTAGGAGAGACAATGCGATCCTACCAATATGCTAGCCATTTTTGTTGACTGTGGAAACGATTGCTCAACAATGCCTCAAGGCCTTCACTTCAGTACTAGTGGGGGGGGTGGGTGGTAAGGTGATCATTATCAGCCTGGCCGGTCCTGATTCAGTCCCACCACCTGCGATTCACGCGACCATTGTCACTCAAAATGTCCAGCACTTCGGCGACTGTGGTTTTCACGCCCCAGATACGCTCAATTGGATCCGCAATCGACATCCAGTCAAGGCCACGGGTATCGTAAAGTTCGAGAACAGCCCGCACAAGCCATGGTGAGTGCATGGGGTAAGCAGTGTCTTGGTACAAAAAAGGCGACGGAGGCTCTGCTGCGGGTGCCACTTCATCATAGTTGACTGATTGGCAAAATGCCAGAGGATGTGGACGCTGTCGTCTACTGAGCGTAGGGAGGCGAGGTGAGTCCTCCATGGGGTCAAGATCCATCTCAAATTCCGTTGGCGAACTCGTGTCGGAGGAAGAGTCACTCAATGCTTCTGACATGATCGACTCGTCGCTCATCTTCGTATGTAGTGGCAACAGGACGTTCGACCGCTGGACCTCGCCTTGTTCAGCGGCTCGGAGGACGTCATGGCGTGGAAGTGGTTTACAAACGATAGCGCTAGTAGATTTCGAACAGGGCGAATCGTCGATAGGCGTGACACTGAAGCGAGAAGATGGAGTGTCAAACGATTGTGAACGTATGCGCACCTTTGGTGAAGGTGTCCTTGGTGGTGCAATGATTGTCGCCATGGTTTCGCGACACAGCAATGAACAGGACACAGCCTAAAAAATATTGTACCCTTGGAAGAGAGCACTGCAGAGCACCTTGGAAGTGAAGACCTTGGGCAGTCCTAGAGGAAAGATCACTGTTCCGGTCTGCTTATATTCACTCTACCATGCAGCCTGTTCGCTGGCCTTGCAGAGAGGCTGCAACCACGCCGCGGGCACGAGTGTACTAAAGCCATTAAGCTGCATATATGCACAAGTATGTGGGGATTACAGGGTATTAACCTCCCGTTCTTCGGACATGGTGCATAACGGGGAAAAGGAGCACATGCGAAGGGTATTAGCCAACAACCCATGCTGCCGCAGGCGTTGGAGACAACGCACTTCAGGCCTGGCACTAAACAACGGCAAAGATAGGATGGAGAAGCATCTGGTATTGGAGGTCAGCGGTAAAAGCAGCGATTGTCACCTGTATCAGCGATGCGCAGGAGGTAGATACGCACTGACATGCTACAGATTGGCCACAACTGCAGAGCTCTTACCATACGCGCAAAGGCATTCTTTAACGAGAACTAGTTTTTCAAACTTGCGATATATACCGAGTAAACGCTGGGGTCACTTGACGGACCGTTCCGACCAGATCGTGAGCCTGTGGAGGCATATGTGTGACGTGGAGAGCAGACTGTGGCCGCATGCTGCGGCTTCAAGCATAATTGGCCAATGGCATATTTGATTTGGCGCTACATGCTAGACACATGCAATGTCATGCAATAGCGAGCCACTGTCAAGATTGAATCAATGAAAACAATGTTGGAACGGAATGGAAGCTGATTGTGTGAATTTGTACAGGCTGTATTCGGCCAACCCTTAACCGTGGTCCCTCATCGCCAATCATGTCACGCAAAGCCGCATGTGTAGCGTGAAAAGCCCATGAATGCCATTCGATAACACCATAAGTGCACCACCCAGTTCGTAGAAGCTTCGTTCCTGCCCAGCTGCCCAGCGCAAGCGAAAACCTTTAACCCTTCTTCTTGGAAACACCAACAGTTCGGCCGCGGCGACCGGTGGTCTTGGAGTGTTGACCACGAACACGGAGGCCCCAATAGTGACGGAGACCACGGTGAGCACGGATCTTCTTCAAGCGCTCGAGATCTTCACGGAGCTTGCTGTCGACACCGTTGGCGAGGACCTGGCTGTTCTTGCCATCGACGATATCGCGCTGCCTGTTGAGGAACCAAGTGGGAATCTTGTCTGCATGGTGTTAGAAGGCGCCACGAAACCCGTTGAAATCCAGGGGACATACACTGCAGAGGGTTCTGGATGATGGTGACGATGCGCTCCAGTTCTTCGGAGGTGAGGTCACCGGCGCGCTTGGAGAGATCGACGTCGGCTTTCTTGCAGACCAAGTTGGAGTAGCGGCGACCGACACCCTTGATCTTGGTCAGGGCGTACATGACCTTTTGCTTGCCATCGACGTTCGTGTTCAGCAAACGGATGATGTATTGGAAGCTGGAGACAGTCAGCACTGCAGTTCAGAGTAACAGTGTGCTTTCCACCAATCATCGCGCCCTCGAATAGCGAAGCCTGTCCCTTGAACCCTCCATCAGACCTCCTCACAGCAAGCCTTTGAAACAGCAATTGCTTGCCATGTTTCCATATTTTGAGAGAAGAGTCTCACGTCCATCGCCACGTCTTCTTCCACCCTGAGACTTGGGCATGCTAACGGGTTCTGATGGAGGGTGCAAAGAACGGCTCATCGACTGGCAGCGAACATGGACTGTGCAAAAATGCGGTAGCAGCTCGGATACATTGCGTATTGCGCATCTATACGTACTTCGACTTCTCTCCTGAGACGAGCGCTATATATAAGTCAGCGCCTTGTACAATCATGGAGTTTCTTGCCCACGCCTCTTAGTCAGTGCCAAAATATAATTTCGGCACACGGATTGTTTGATGCGCAGACAGCATAGAACAGGATCGAAAATGGACAGAACTTACACATGATGGGCGACTTGTCGGGGTTCGTCGATGTGGTGTTGTCGTTGCTTTAGCGAATGTCGAGGTGGGAGATTTTGGCTACCAAGGTCTGTGCGCTGTGTGCTTCGCGCGTGAGGGTAGTTAAGTTTCTCCGATCCGAAGAGCTAGCCGAATCGGATTGATCGACCAACACCAACAACAATTCTTGACAGCTCGAATGTTGTACAACATCGAATTTCGTTCCCCCCAAGCCGCAACATGCAATATATGATGACGGCGTATGGAATTCTTACTAATGCGAAATGTAATTGTGTACGTTGCAGTGTCTTAGATTGAAGGACGATGGGGCGGTGCAACCGCATTGGTGTCATTCACGAATGGCCTGACTGCCACATACTAATATCATGCTCGTACACCAAAACCGACGAGGATGCAGAGCTGCCAACGAAAAAATGGCTGCCACGACGGCATATCACAACGCACGCCTTTCTTTGCATCCAAGCAGAGACTGTTGCCTACAGTGAGTTATGGAAGTGAGGGGGGCCAGGTCAAGTTCCAGAGCCCATGTGCACCCATATGAATACGGGAAACCTTTGATGTTAACCACCTGCAAACTTTTTGGCCCCTTCAGCTCCTGGTCCCTAGCATGAACAACATGTTCCTCTCCATGCGCACTCGGCACAAAACCATAACCTTGGCGTTCATTGTGGTGGCGAAGCTCATGGTTCACATTTGCTGCGCCACATATGTTCCTCAACCAACAAACCACCATGACGACAGCTTCAGGCTGGAATTTGATGCCTAGCAGAGGGCGGCCATCTGGTCGTTCATGAATAGTCCAATAACTATTGTCTATTGGACCTCGCTGCTCGCTATATAAACTCAGGGGATGCATGAGCATAGCCGTACTTTCCGCCCCTGTTAAACCACCTTTCGCAGTCTTTCACTGATAATATCTGCTTTATAACCTCGAGCCCCCATCACCCAAACAAAACCAGCCTCTCAATTCGTAGCCTAAGTTACTTTTATCCACGCCCATGCAACCTTTCAAGCAACCCTTTGGCCTACTCGATCGCAGTAGCAGCCTGCCCAGCCTTTTCCTGACTTTGAAGTTGATCCTCTACTATGCCTGACCTGCCACACGTAGTAGCCAATGAAATGGATTCGCGCGGAACAGCAGTCAACCACGACCTTACCTCCCGATCTCAGCTTACTAGGAGCAACACATCGTCTTCGGAGGAGAGTTATAAGCCTCTACCGCAGGGCCGCTGGACTTTGGGCCTTCATGGCAACTGTCCAAGATGCCATCATCATCACAAAGCTGTCAATGTAAAGGTCAAAATCTGCCACGATGTCAACCACGTTAACCATGTCCATTGTGAGCGGTGCAACGAAAAGTGGGCAGCATTTGGAGGCTGCAACACGACAAGGATCTCCCTCCTATCTTCGTCGACCACTGAGCCTGACTGGATGGATGAGAAAGTGCGTTACAGCCTTATTGGCATCGTCAGATCTGCTACTGCCATAGCAGCCCTTGGCTGTATCCCCGAACTTGTTCCCCTTGGTCAGTCATTGGCGTCTCATCCCACCAGTAGCCTCGGGACGACGCCTGATATTAGCCAACCTTCAATACAGGCAGCTAGTGGTCTGCGTTCGGATGCATCAGGCCCTCCACCTCGGTCAAGTATACGTCGAAATTTGGACTCTAAGTCTACTGTGCCACTTGATGAAAGCGGTCCGCATCGTTTGTTCACCAAGGCAAAGGAAAAAAGAGATACCCTTCTTCAAAGATTGGGTGGTGAGAGCCTGAGAAGGTGGTTCCTTGGTTCGGGGCAAAATGGTGTATCTACCAGGAGGTCTGAAAAAGCTCCCGCTCGTGATGCTCCTGCCGGGCAATTGCTTGTCTACCCACTGCATCACTCAATGCTTGGCACAGAACCTGTATTGCATGGCGTTCAGCCTAGTGAGCAAGATACGGCCACTCTCAGGGCAGGATTGTCGAGGCAGACCAAGGACCCAGATATATTCATTCGAAACTTGGATTCGACCCCACTCAGCGCAACTGGTGAGCACAATCACTCGCAATGGATACGCCAGAACTATACAGAATTCAAAAAGCAGAGTACCATGACTCAACCACACTTGGCGTTTTCTTCCATATCTGGAACAAGCATCGAACCCATCCCCTGTCAAAGTTACAGCAGTGAGGGAACACATCGTCTTTCGTCTGATTTCTTCGGAATTGGAGGTGCTGCTGAAGGTCTTGGTTCAAGTCACAATAATACGCCGACACGGAGACTCTCTATCAGTGATCGAGCGCCGTCGGAAGCTTCTACAATAGATTCTCATGCACAGCACTCCGACTCCGGACACCTGCAACGAAATCGAAACAGGCTGACAGCACATAGGCCTCGTTCACTGCCTAATGCGCGGCCGTCATCACCCTCAATCTTTCAAATTAGAGAATCGAGACTGTCCTTTGACTATCGTGCGTCTAGCGAGCGGAATAGAAGCGCTTCGGTTATCATACGGCCAGCTTCTATCACCTTCTCCCAGGCTACGACTGCTCGTTCCTCCATGTCGGGTGCTTTTGATTCTTCCATGTCACAAACATCGCTACCTGCTCGTGCCAGTCAACGCTATAGTACTGAAGTGCATCTACCACTGCCATCGCCATCTGCGCGGCCTTCAGAGAATAGCACAATGTAGTCTGGCTTCTTCGTGTCGTCGCCATTTCCCCCGTTGTTATCTGAACCAAGCCCTTTACACTCAGCCTGTACGCGCTGTTGTATGATAGTCAACGAGAGCCCCTGAGCACAGATGATATCCTCAGGAATTTTTCATTTCGTTGTGGTTGCTCATGGAATTGCAGTGTATAGAAGACACGATAACCATTTGATGATCTTTTTTTGCATATAGACTATTAGGAAATGTACTTTGTTTACATCAAATAGGGCCTAACAAACTGTGGATATCGCATGTAACATCAAATCAAATCAAATCATTAACGCAAGTAACAAACGCACAAAGGTATCGGAAAGAATTCCCCCCCCCCCCCCCCAAAACACACATCAATCCAAAAGCCACCACTCCTCTCATCAATGCTTCTCAATCACCAATCCTCGATCATATCATTCGCATCCTCGGACTCGACATCCATGACCTTTCTCGCAGCTTCGCTGCCTGACACTGGCAACATCTCCAACCCTTCCTTCTTGAACTTCTCCGGAACTTCGTCTGGGTCCAGTAAGCCAACCTGAAACAACACACTTGCCTGGTCCCAGTAAATCCTCTCACACCAGACCTTGCCTGCGCGAAACGCCACAATGCTTACAGCCACAATCTCCACCTTCTGGTTGGTGGGCGCAACACCTGGGAGAACCCAGGGCATATGCGCGGTGTGCTTGAACTGAATGTAGAGTTCATCCACGATGCGATCTACGCCAATAGTGCGGGATATGAGGCGCATATGCGTCGAGGGCGGGGAATTATGCAGGAAGTAATCGCAGTAGAAGCGGCGGAGTTCTTGGTGGCCGTGGCCGCCTACCATTGTGGGTGTGAAGTTGACAAAGGGGGCGGGCTCGCTGACATAGGTATTGAGTAGGGTATCGATATTCTTGCCGCGGTATTTTTCTACAAATTTCCTTGTTAGAGATTGGATGGCTTGTGGGGGGAGGGATGGGGTGGAGGGAGAGACACGTACGTTCTTCATTTTCGTCCCATACTTTCTCCAAATCTACTTCAGCGCCAAAGCCCCTTCGGACCATGCTCAAGCTGCGACTCCAGGCGATGGCGTCGGCAACCGCATCGTATTCATCGAGGTCGTGCTCGGCGAAGCCTGGGTCCACGCCCTCGTATGTGAATATGGGATATGTAACCTTGCTCTGCTGGTTGCCGGCGCCGATTCCTGGAGTTATACGCTTCTGAATTGTTCTGCGCTTCCCCTGTATGCCCAAGACCTCTGGCCGGCGCGTTACACCAACTGTGCCCTCATTACCAGGAGCGCCTTGCGCAAGATGCACGAGAACACGGAATGACGCAGTGAAGCGGTGTCGCGTGTCAGGTATCGAAGTCGGGTAGTATGCGATAAGAGAGCACAACTTTGAGGTTGCCGTCTTTGGTTCTGAGAAGACGTCTAGGCATATGGCTGCTGCGTCGCCAAACGCTGACAGAAAGGAGCAGTCAGCGCTAGCATGGCGCAAGACAAGGTTCAAGTGATGCATGTTGTGCTGGGACTGAGGGCAACGCCTAGACTGGGATGAAAAAGAAAGGGAGTTTTACCTACGATGGCATATCGTTCTCCAATTCCCATGTTGTCGCCCAGTTTGTACAGTGTTTGCACGTACTGCTTCCCACCGTTGCCCAGTGGGACATAGTTGACAATGAAGCCCTCGTCCCGCCATGCGCGCATAGTGTCAAGGTCGAATTCTTCATCTTCTGCTGTGATGTATAGCACAGGGGTGCTGTGCTTGAACGACAGCCAGCCATTGCGGTCCGAGAGGTACTGCAAGGCCATTGTGCGCTGAAAGGGCAATTGAGTGACGTTCACTACCTAGGTAGACGCGCAGGTGTTTGATAGATAACCAACTATGAGAATGCTGGACCTGATAACTATGCAACTATCAGAATGCTGGATTTGATAACTACTATAAAGTCTTTGTGGCAAGGCTATGATGCTGGAGACGGAGAGACGTGTGGGTCAGGCGGACGCATAGCGGACATGTTATATATGGAGGCGCTTTGTCGGTGTGGGTTCACCAACACCCAAGTCCAAGTTACATGAGGGGTCAGTGGAGCCCTGGGAGTTGTCCCGCTGTCCTCCAATTCGACTAGTTGGTCGACGAACGCCTGGGAGGGTTTAGGCCGACGACAGCTCACCAGCCAACCGTCAGCCTTGCCTGTATTCTCCACTTCAACCTCAGGCTTAACAAGATAAGAAAAGGGAAAGGGTATATGGCATTTATGTGACACAGTCTATGCAGCACACTTCAACAATTAGACCAGACCATGACATGTCAGCCTGGGAAGACTCTTGGTCTGGTCTCAATCAAACTCAATCAGCTGGGGACCAAAGATTGTCGCTGCTGCCACCTCGTCGGCGTCTGCAAACACTGTCTTGCCTACAGTCATGGCGGCAATTGTCAAGCCATCCATGACATACTTTTCATAAGGGAAGCCCGCCTCAAAGGTGACCTTGTCGCCCGTATCCTGCCAGTTATCAAGCGCCTCAACCACTGGTGCGTTCTGTCCATTCATGTAAACGAGCCTCATGTCCTTCTGGCTGTAGAGGCCAACATCCTTCTTGTCAAAACTGAATTTAAGCTTCTGTGTCACGGGCTGGATGTTTTGCGAATCCAGGTTGAAACCCTTGAACGTCTTCAGTGGAATTGTTTCAATATTCGGGCACGAGCCGGGAACAACGAATTCTTGGATGGCCGTAAACGCAAAGTCCCGAGTTGCAGTGGTCAAGAAAGGCTGCGCTGAAGGGCGCTTTTTTTGAAGTAGGCGATAGTAGCCGTCTTGCTCTCCTTCGTTGCCGATTACAGCGGATATCGTACGGACTAGCCCAGCTTCGCCGTTCTTTGCGAAAATTTGATTGATGTCTTGCAAAACCCCAAGGACCACATCGGTGAACGTAGCCGCAAGAGTAACGGCAGACTGGAAATCCGAGACCGGGAAGGCATATTTGCAAGGCTGAACCGGTTCCTGGTTGAAGTGCTTAAGAGCATTATTTGCGTCCAGTGCATGCAGCTCTTCTTGATTTACAACTGTGTTCAGGACATCGACCACATAGTCCTTGTCGTCCTTGTCTAGTTTGTAACCCTCGACGTCATTCGTCACATTGGCAAGAAGTTCTGTAAAGTATTGCACTTCGAACAGCTCGTTGAAAGCGATCAGCTTCAGGTTGGTGGCACTGTCTGGGCTCAGTGATGGTGGTGGCGGCCCATCAGGAAGGGTGCCATGAGCTTGCATTTGGATCTGGAGTAATTGCTCCTGATTTGGGTTGGGGAAGCCATTAGCTAGAGGGAAGCAGGTTTTTCCCATAGGCGCTGCGTAAATGATGGGGGCTACAAGGGCCAAGGTATGTATTATTGTAAGACGCATGCTGTGGCTGTAATTGTGATTGTTGATGTTCAGATGGGTTGAATTTAGGAAGAGATCTTGAGTAAGATAGGAGATGAAACAGACAGCCACAGGCACCCATCATAGTTATAGTTATGTCAAACATTCTTCTGTACCAGATGCTAATTAGTTAGAGTCTCTCAAAAACGGAGCCACGTCTTCCCTTCAGAAGTGGCCCAGATAACCTATGTTTCGCCGAAGTCCCGGTAATCTGCAGCGTTAAGCTTCACCAATCAGTAACTGCCGGAAATATGAATTTGTAGAAGCCTTTCAGTCCTGCGCCACAAGTGACCGGAGCATGAGGCTGCCGAGGATTGTGGTAGGCACACGTTGCATGACGCTAGGCATGGGCGTGAAATAATATAGCTCAGCTTAATAGTACTTCGTACAGACCATCACAAATACAAAAGCCTACGCTGAAAATAGCACTGGAACCAACATCCGGAGAGATCGCCGGTAGGTTCCCACAGGACCAAGAGTCTCGTTCTGGACATCGATGCTTAGTTGCGACGACAATGAGACTAGGGAGGGGTTTCCTGTCCTGAGCGCGACGAGAGTCGCTTCGACTGGCCTGACTCGAAATAACCGGAGGCAACGGAAACCAATCATCCGAACGTCGGCCATATTTACTGTGTACTAATTATGTATCTCACATCTGTTCGTATTTTGATTTAAGCACATGTCGAAAAGCTTATTTTGTAGGTCCCGTTTGATTCGCCTTGGCGTGAAACG
>SSBG01000008.1:46898-68877 GCA_028220655.1 Shiraia bambusicola | reverse complement strand
GTAAACGAGCCTCATGTCCTTCTGGCTGTAGAGGCCAACATCCTTCTTGTCAAAACTGAATTTAAGCTTCTGTGTCACGGGCTGGATGTTTTGCGAATCCAGGTTGAAACCCTTGAACGTCTTCAGTGGAATTGTTTCAATATTCGGGCACGAGCCGGGAACAACGAATTCTTGGATGGCCGTAAACGCAAAGTCCCGAGTTGCAGTGGTCAAGAAAGGCTGCGCTGAAGGGCGCTTTTTTTGAAGTAGGCGATAGTAGCCGTCTTGCTCTCCTTCGTTGCCGATTACAGCGGATATCGTACGGACTAGCCCAGCTTCGCCGTTCTTTGCGAAAATTTGATTGATGTCTTGCAAAACCCCAAGGACCACATCGGTGAACGTAGCCGCAAGAGTAACGGCAGACTGGAAATCCGAGACCGGGAAGGCATATTTGCAAGGCTGAACCGGTTCCTGGTTGAAGTGCTTAAGAGCATTATTTGCGTCCAGTGCATGCAGCTCTTCTTGATTTACAACTGTGTTCAGGACATCGACCACATAGTCCTTGTCGTCCTTGTCTAGTTTGTAACCCTCGACGTCATTCGTCACATTGGCAAGAAGTTCTGTAAAGTATTGCACTTCGAACAGCTCGTTGAAAGCGATCAGCTTCAGGTTGGTGGCACTGTCTGGGCTCAGTGATGGTGGTGGCGGCCCATCAGGAAGGGTGCCATGAGCTTGCATTTGGATCTGGAGTAATTGCTCCTGATTTGGGTTGGGGAAGCCATTAGCTAGAGGGAAGCAGGTTTTTCCCATAGGCGCTGCGTAAATGATGGGGGCTACAAGGGCCAAGGTATGTATTATTGTAAGACGCATGCTGTGGCTGTAATTGTGATTGTTGATGTTCAGATGGGTTGAATTTAGGAAGAGATCTTGAGTAAGATAGGAGATGAAACAGACAGCCACAGGCACCCATCATAGTTATAGTTATGTCAAACATTCTTCTGTACCAGATGCTAATTAGTTAGAGTCTCTCAAAAACGGAGCCACGTCTTCCCTTCAGAAGTGGCCCAGATAACCTATGTTTCGCCGAAGTCCCGGTAATCTGCAGCGTTAAGCTTCACCAATCAGTAACTGCCGGAAATATGAATTTGTAGAAGCCTTTCAGTCCTGCGCCACAAGTGACCGGAGCATGAGGCTGCCGAGGATTGTGGTAGGCACACGTTGCATGACGCTAGGCATGGGCGTGAAATAATATAGCTCAGCTTAATAGTACTTCGTACAGACCATCACAAATACAAAAGCCTACGCTGAAAATAGCACTGGAACCAACATCCGGAGAGATCGCCGGTAGGTTCCCACAGGACCAAGAGTCTCGTTCTGGACATCGATGCTTAGTTGCGACGACAATGAGACTAGGGAGGGGTTTCCTGTCCTGAGCGCGACGAGAGTCGCTTCGACTGGCCTGACTCGAAATAACCGGAGGCAACGGAAACCAATCATCCGAACGTCGGCCATATTTACTGTGTACTAATTATGTATCTCACATCTGTTCGTATTTTGATTTAAGCACATGTCGAAAAGCTTATTTTGTAGGTCCCGTTTGATTCGCCTTGGCGTGAAACGTATAAACAGCCTTCATCGCGACAGGCACCGTATCAACTCCTATTCCCGTAATAAAAGACACGCCTTCACTTCCCCAATCTCTCCAGTGGACTTGTAATCAACCAGCACGTCCAATTACCTGATGGCTCTCTGATTCGAGAAAGGCACATTGGCAATAGGCGCACGAAAATAGCGCAGACGATCCATAACTACCTGAGTGCTATCCTTGTCTTTCCCCGAAATCTACCTAGGTAGATCATAGATGTGTGGCATGAATGGAGTAGCTTATGGCCGACGCGGTGTTCACATGTGTGCATGCCTTAGCTATGCCAAACAACTTCAGCTGCCCAGCTACGGAGTACCCGCTCATTCCCCGCCTTCCTTCAATGTCTATTGTTGCATGTGACGACGGAAGGGACGGGGCCGCTTTGTTAGCTGATCAGTGCATCATGCGTTTCTTACGGGTTTACAATGTACATGGCCAGGACTCACCAAGCTTGGTAATCGAAAGTCGAAACCTTGGAACGCATGAACGCAGCATGATAACATGTACTAAAGGCCTATGATCAGGTTTCTTTCCAGCTCACCTTGGTCAAGGTTCATGTTTCGTCCTCTAAAACCATTTCTTTGGTAACTATCTCTTTCTCCTATAATTACTAATTTCGCATCTAGACAAGAACCAAATAACGGTTGTTGGGAACCATGGAGACTCCATGTGATTTTACGGAAGAACTAGGATGTGTCTCCAACACTACGGCGATGTTTACATTGATCGGTCAATTAAATCTCGGTGAAATGTTAAATAGGCCTTGCTCAAGTGGAGAACCCCGGCCCAGGAGAGCAGATTGCCAGTTTCCATGTTCAGAACAGTGAAGTGCCCTTCAAGCTCCGATGCTGGACATTGCCACGTATCATGACGTATGAGGAACGGATAGCATCTACCACCGGTACATTATATTCCCAACCTCTACGAAAAGCCACCAATCTCGAAGCAAGATGCCCAGGGTTACTCGCGAGGTTTCGTCCATCATCGCGAGATTCTCCTTTACACAGTTATGGGCAAGCTGTGAGAAAAGACCGGTTACTGGCATCCACACGTCCTTTCACCTCATTCGTAGAAGTCGACAAAGTGACTCGCGCATTGCACATACCAAGTTGTAGCTATATTCTTGACCGAGATCAGTCAGATTTTGAAATTTTGCGCTTTGGCTTTACAAGTATGTCGGTAGTTGTTACTTTGTTGCCACGATCTATTATTCGAAACTGCATGTAAACCCTCACACCCAATTTTTCCGTCTACAATCTACCGGTTTATTTCAGCCTCAATAGGCCCATATTAAAAGACTTTGTCAAAAGTGCCAGGTAGGCAAATAATCTTTACTTGAACACCGTATCTTCTGCTTTGCTTTTTCCAGTGACAGGTCGAATTTTTGCAACCATGAAGCTCACTCTTCTTACATTGGCCAGCACGGCTGCCTTGGTCATTGCAGCTCCCGCTTCTACTCTTCAAAAGCGTGCAGACTTTTGCGGCCAATGGGACAGCCAGATTTCAGGTCCATACACCATCTATAATGTCAGCTAGTGACCCTAACGAATCGACAACTCCATATACTGACAAGCACAGAACCTCTGGGGCCAGGCAGATGCAACATCTGGCTCGCAATGCACGGGCGTAGATGGAATTAGTGGAAACACTCTGAAATGGCACACCAAGTGGTCCTGGGCGGGCGGGTACGTCTCTTTGTTATCGCTGGTTGTTTCTTCTTTAGCTAATCGCCTCATAGACAAGGCAAAGTCAAATCTTATGCCAATGTCGTCACCAAGATTAACCAAGTGGCTCTATCAGCCATCAAGACCCTTCCTTCGACCTGGTCATGGTCATACACCGGCTCCAACATGGTCACTAACGTAGCCTATGACCTCTTCACCTCGTCCAGTGCAACTGGCTCTGCCCAGTATGAAATCATGATCTGGCTCAGCGCTCTCGGTGGCGCAGGGCCCATTAGTTCCACGGGAAGTCCGATTGCAACCGTCACCTTGGCCGGCACGAGCTGGAGGCTGTATAACGGCAGGAACGGGCAGATGAATGTCTTCAGCTTCGTTGCTAATAACGAAGTCAAGAATTTCAAGGGCGATCTGATGGAATTTGTCAATTGTTTGACGAGTAAGCAGGGTATGTCCAAGACGCAGATTCTGCAGAGTGTGGGCGCGGGTACTGAGCCGTTTTCTGGCTCTAATGCGGTGTTGACTACGAGTGCGTATACCATGAGCCAGAGCTAAGTGGATGGCGAGAAGGGCAAGAATTCATGTATATATTTTATGGCGCTGAGAGGCTGTCATAAGAACCTCTCTTATAGGAAGTAGCCAGTATATATTGCAGCTGTCAAGATAAGTGTGCCCAGGTTGGTGTGTCTAACTTTGTATGTCACAGCACCCACGACTCGATAGCGGCACGTGACGCGCCTGGTGTGAACAGCATGTCGTTCATCGGGTCCTCGATATGCTTTGACTATGATGAACGTGCAGAAATGAGTATTTCTTTCGCTAGGAGCATGGGATCAGAGAACGCTGTGTTTACCCCAATATCTGGAAAAGGCATCATTAGATGTGCTGTGTTGCCTAATAAAGTGACACCCTTGTTACGTACCGATTGGAATCCAACAGGTGACATGCATGGAGATCGAGAAACTGCTTCTCCTTCTACATTGTCGATAGCCTCGAGAAATTTAGGCAGCCAACTGGATAGCTCTTTTCTAGGCGCTGCTTTGACGTCCTCCAGACTTTTGGTGTCATCTTCGCTTGTGGAAGCGTAATGTCTCTTGTACGCGCTATAGTGAGAAACCCAGATGTTCCCGGACGTCAGCTGTTGTATGATCTCTGAAAGACACTGCCATGAATGGTGGGCTTCTGGTACTGTTATTCCCGCCTTTGGTGTCTGTATCGTCCAGCTCCCAAGGCCAGTGTAGTCCTGTCTTACTGAAGGCGCCGTCTGCGCCGACAACTTCTGGCTTTGATGGTGACCGTTTTATTCATGTCGTGAGTTTGCTGTCGGTCACTAACAAACTCTCGCCGTCATACCTGGCATATTTCTGGAATTCGTCCCACAATCTGCTTTCTTTGATGGCAGCAAGACCCATTTTTGTGTGGAGATGGAAAGTTTGCCTTTGGGATCGATGGTTGATAGATGCTTCTCCTTCGAAAATGGTGCATGGGATAATATCATTTTGACCTCTCACCAGGGCCCACCCCAATTATCGCAATGCGTCCCCGGGTGGGGGTGGGACATAAGCATGATGCTGTGATTTAATGCGACTGATGAAAAATCAATGGGTTGACATGCTTTGCGTCCATTAATTCGCCGGTTTGAAGCGGGCTACATGCATTGAGGCACTTGTGTTGGGCAACAACGCACTTTATCAACACCACAACACGCCGACCTAACATGCTCAGCGTCGGCAATCCATTGAGCAGCTATCAGTGACTATCCGCACCTGCTTCTTTGATGCAAGCTCAACCTTGAAGTATCGTGAAGTTCAACTGATCCTCGTAACTAAATACCTGGGTAGTTCACTAACTAACCCACGCGCCAATCGCATCTTCATTCAGGCGCATGCGGTTCTACACCCCGCAATAACATCCCGGCGCCTTAAGCCCAACCACTGAAAATAACAAATGAGGGCAGCCGTAATTGACTGATGACAAGTGGGGTAATATTCAATGGCTGTTCAGGCTTTCCTATTTCGCCATCCCCATCATGTATCAAAACACAGCATCAACTCTGGAAATTCTCAAGGCATGCCAGCTTCAGGAGTTCTGATTGGAACAGTTACCAGCCCCCATCTCCCGTGCCTGCAGGTATGATGATGCAAAGTCTGGCATGATTAGGCAAGGAATAACTAAGCAGTCTAACTCCTGGGAATTGTCTATCTTGTAAATCTACATAAGGCCTAGGTAGGTAGCTTCCGTAGGTTGGATCGTCGTTTCTTCTCAACCATCAGCATGAAACCTCAACTACTCGCACTGTTGCCATTGGCTTCAGTGGCTAGCGCTAGCTGGTCCAAGAACCTCAACTATCGTTCACCATCAGAACACCACCCCTCGCTTGGAATCTCAATTCACCGTGTGGTTAAAAGACAGGACCCAGAGTGCGGCTATGACCCTGCAGAATTGAACTTCACCCATAGCACTGCGTCTGGCGATCCTTACCCCAACAGCGTCATCCTGTGGACTCGGGTGGCGCCTGTGGAGGATAACTCCGATTCCAATCTTACAGTTTCCGGGTATGCGCCGTTATATGACCACGATAATGAGAAATATGTGCATGTTTCGAAATCCCCGATTTGTGTGGAATACAAGGTTGCTTCAGACAAAGCTCTGACCGAAATCGTAGACACTGGCAAGGTGTTTACTTCTTCAGATGTTGACTTCACCGTTAAGGTGAGATGGGTTTCCATCAAAGTTGGGAGCTTGGCTAAAGCAGCAATAGGTTGAGGCAAAAAATTTGAAGCCATACACCACCTACTACTACCAGTTTGGCGTCTGTAATTCGAATAAAAAGAGCCCTGTTGGCCGCACAAAGACTACACCGCATGCTGAGGATGACATCACCAAAGTCAGCCTGGCAGTCTATTCTTGTTCAAATTATCCGTTTGGTTTCTTTAACGCCTATGGAAACCCTGTTCGCAAGGTCAGAGTGTTCGTTTATCCAGAGAAGCCTATGAGTGCTCACAAATAGGGTTGTAGGACTCTGTAGATTACGTGATTCACTTGGGTGATTATATCTACGAATACAAGAACGGCGACTATGGTTGGGGCAACAGCATTGGCCGCGTTCCCCTGCCCGATAAAGAGATACTTACTCTCTATGACTACCGAAAGAGAATTGCAACATATCGCACAGATCTAGATCTCGTTGCCAGCCACCAACAGTTCCCATGGATTCCTGTCTGGGATGGTAAGTTAAAATCTCAGTCCTTTTTATAGAAGCTAATGCCATGTATAGATCACGAAGTAAGATTGACAACTCTTCACATGAATTTCAAATGCTAATCACGTGACTAACAGGTGGGCGACAACGTGTACCGAGATGGCATGGCTGGATTGAACAACACCGAGGATTCTTTCTCAAAAGACGGTGGAATGGCATTCGATCAACGGAAGATGAATGCAGTCAGGGCTTACTATGAGTGGATGCCGATCCGCCAGGTAGACATGGACGATAATCTTCGCATTTGGCGCTCATTTTCCATTGGTAAATTGGTCGACCTTCTCATGCTGGATACGCGTAATTATGATCGTTCCATCACCGATCTCTATTGGAATACGGACTACATCCGCACTATTTCCAACGATGCAGGCCGTTCGCTCATGGGATCCCGTCAGGAAAACTGGATGTACCGCACCCTCTCTGAATCTGCTGATCGCGACGCAACATGGCGTGTTATTGGCTCGCAGATTGTTTTCTCACGCATTGATTTGTCTGTTGCTCCAGGTGCCAAATCCACATTCAACGTGGATTCTTGGGACGGCTACCAAGCAAACAGAAATCGAACTTTCAACCATCTGTACAGCAACAATATCGGCAACAACATCTTCCTTTCCGGTGACAGCCATGCCTCATGGGTCAGCGACCTTGCCTGGGTTGGCGAAAAAAGTTATGATTCGATTACTGGCGCTGGTGCAATTGGTGTTGAATTCGGCGGCTCAGCAGTTACTTCCCCATGCCCTCTTGGTGCCAACACGTCTCTCACTGCTGCAAATTCGTTCTCTTCTGCCGTCCAAGCTATCAATTCCGAACTACACTGGCAGGATATGTACTACCGTGGCTACTACGAACTCCACTTTACACACGACAAAGTTGACGCCAATTTCTTCGGCCTGCCTACAGTTGTGACTAGGAACAGCTGGGAAATTCCCATCGCTAACTTCACCGTCAGGAGTGGCGAGAACAGGCTTCAGAGGCCGGTCGCGGGAGGAGTTGTAGAGAGCGGAAGTTTGAAGTTTGGCAAAACGATACAGAACAATTTGACATATGATACCAGCAACGGTTCTTGGTTTGTCAGTCAAGCAGACCTCGACGTATTGTAAAAGTTTTGGTGGTATGCTAAATACCAAGTTCTTGAGAATTTAGGTAGAGGTACTCCAGTACTACTATCACTCCAAGGTTGGATAGCATGTAGTTTATTGCAGATAGAGCTTTGATACTGATTGATGCGCGCATGTTCCGCTCCGTGTGTATGTACCGAGATGCTTTCATGCCAGCCATGGCTAATAGAATCAGGCCCAAAGCGTCAATACCAAGTCAAAAGCCTTTGTTACCACGCACGTATGTGGAAGAGCCAGCGTATTCGCCAAGCAACGCCGCGCCTAGATGCTGCCAAGTCTTGGAAGATGAAATGCAGCGCAGCATCCGGCAGTTTGAATGAGGGTGATTATGATGCCCGATTAATGACAAAATAGTTAAGTTGACAGGCATTTAGTGTTCCTCTGGAGTTTTAGTATGATACCGTTGATACGTACCTACTGGTTTCCAAGGTTGCCTCGACGCATTGGTGCCCTTCTGAAGTGTACCTTTGTTTGAAAATTTGACACAACGCAATCTGTACTTTGAAGAGACTGTTGATCAGGTTTCTTAGTAAGATGAACAAGGACAAAAGTCGCCGCAAAAATGCTGTTCACAGTGCACCTTAACTAGTTCAGCCAAGACTTTCCCGCCTGAGGCTGATTAGTTAGACTTTCATTCGCCTTTTTGGCAGCACAGCCACCCTCATTTCTCGAAAGCGTACTCTTGGTGGTGAATTCAGCCAAGAAAGGCTATACGTCGTGCTATGCGGATGTTGAAATTTCCGATCTATATCACTGGGCGATATCTTGGGGGCGATCACGAATCTCAATCTAGTTTTTACCAAATCTGCAACTACGGCAAGTCCCATGGCTGCAACGAATCACGATGTTTATACTTGGATGACCAACAGCTTCTTCGGGAAGATTAAAGCTCAGGGAGGCTAGCTGAGCGCCTCAGGTTGGCTGGCTCCGAGCGCCAATGGCCCTACATCTGGGTATCGTCTCTCCCGTCTAGGCACTTCAACTTGACCAGAATACCAAGCACATGCTTAGATCAATTCGCTAGAGCGTCCCCAGAATACCTTTGTATTACTCTCAGTAAGGACAATTTCAAAGAGCCCGTCTGGCTCTTGGCGCGAACAAGCTCACTATAGGTTTGCCTCAGGGTGGCCGACATGCGTACCCAAGACTTGACTACTCATCGAGCATACTTGGAAATCCGCAACGACGTAATTATGGCTCTCCTCAAGAGTATTCAGAGAACCTAATTCAAACGGGAGATAAGACTGTGAAGGTATAAAGGAGGTAGGTAGCTACGATGTATTCTGCCATCCACTCCCAATCCTTTCTCAACTACAATCAAGACTACTTCCTTCGTTGCCTTGTGACATAGTATATCATCATGCACTTCACCGCACCAGCGTTCCTTGCTCTCTTGAGTGCTACCCTTACCCTAGCTGCTCCCACCCCCAGCGACCACTGGAAAGACAAATACAACAAGGATTGCGCCGAAGACTGGAAAAAGAAGTGGGAAGATGACAAGTGGAAGAAGAGCGAGAAGCTGTTCTACTTCGATACCCACATCTATGTCAAGGCCACTCCAGATGAAGTCATTGCGAACAACGGCACAGCCGTACCTGGACAACCTGGTGCCAAGGGAATCTTCAAGTATGGCATCAATATTGCCGAGAACACAATATGCTACGTAAGCCATTCCAGCGTCTCTAGATATGACGAAAAACTAATACACTGTAGAACATCACTCTGAGCGGCGTCACTGGTAACTATTCCTCGCCTGCTGTGACTGCAACACACATCCACGAGGCGGCAAAGGGCAAGGCTGGTCCACCCCGCCTTGCCTTCCCCAACCCCAAAGGACCTGATAGCCGCCGTGTCTCTTATGGCTGCTTGACTGGCCCATTTTCTGTCGGCACAAACAACACCGCCAATGTTGACAATGCGGCTGGCTTCCATGTTCGACAAATTGTTGAGAATCCAAAGATGTTCTTCACTGATACCCACACTGCCCAGTTTTCGGCAGGAGCTGTCCGTGGTCAACTCGCGTAGACGGAAGTATTCACGAAAGTACCTTCGTCTTTAGCGGCAAAAATAGTTGTATAATGTAATTACAAGTATGGATCGGATATGTATATATGTTAAATGAATAACAAATAACTATACAATCTTTATCCCACTGCGTGATTGGGTAGCGCAGCCTCAAGCAACGCGCTGCCCTAATAACAGGAAATTATCTATATTCACCACTTTTCTTAGTTCTACAAGGTATGTTCAAGTCGATAGGGACGTTTTGATGAGTCGATGTAGACCACAGGGTGTAGACAATGATACATTCCACCCAAGGGACAAAAATGGCAACGCACAAGCTCTGGAGTCGAAGGCTACTTCCCAGCTCATGTTTAGATTCTGTGTTGTTACATCGGATGCCAGAGAAAGATCTGATCCATGGCTGTGCCTTGTACCACTGGAATCACCTGCATCGCGTCGCTTTCGCCGTGTCTGCAGGTGCTTTGAACTGGAACGTTTAGCCGGGAGTGTATAATCCAGAAGGTCCTCTATCGAACTATCAGACTCCTCAAGGCCTCCAAGTATATTAGGGTCCTCATTCAGGCGTGTCTGAGACTCCTAACTCATGGTGAAGGCCTCTGTCCCAATACTGCAGCCACAAAGCTCGCAGCTGGGCTGGCGCCTGCATCATTAGTCGTTGCCTTAGCTTCCACAGGATTTGTTCTCTTGTTCGCCTGGCTAATTGCCTTACCCCTCTTATCTTTGCACCAGTCCCTCGCGTTTCTGTATGCGCGGAGTCTGTCTCGACACGTGTCTGGGGTGTTGGTCATAGCAATGGATCGGAGCTGAGCTATAGGTATGGTACTCTGGACGGCCTCTAGGAATGCGTGGCGGGGCTACGTGACTGGTATACATCTTGAAAGTGCTATTATGGTATGTAGGGGTTATACCTCTCGCTCCTAACGCACCATCGTAACAAGCTTCCTCAATAACTCTCAAACAACATACAGCTTCTATCACGTGTTGAATTTCCATGCAATCCCCAAGTCAGATATTACATCTGTTTTTCCGATGAACTACCATATAAATAAAAACCCCTCGAAGATATGAATACAAATTTCGCTCGCAAACGCTCATGCCATCATTGTAACTATGACCCTCATAATTGCTCTAGACATATTCTTCAAAAGACGTGTCGGTTATATACTTCATGCAAAGGATAAAAAACCATCGCCCTCGCGCCAGATCAAATATTGTAATCTCCCTTCTTGATCTTCATGACATCTCACGCAGTCAGGATGCAGACCGCATACTAACCCAAGAAATCTCGTATAGCACGAGGCAAGCTCATATCACTCCACGCAGCTGCAATCATCTTCAAGTACTGGGAATCTACACTCCGATTCCTCCCGAAATACAACAATGCATTCCCCAGTGGAAAGGATATGGAAGTCACGCCGGTAATGCCAAAATCCTCGCAGAGAAAGTATGGTACCGAACGCGCGATGCGGCGTGCGAATTGTCGTGCATGGGGTCGGTCTGGGTATGTTGTGGTGTTATCAGAGACCGGGATGCGAGAAGCGGTATCGAGGTTTGAATAGGGGAGGAGGGAAATGGCCCAGTAGTGGATTGTTAAACACGCTATTTCGAGGTTGGGAAAGGTGATGACTGTGGTAGAGTCTTCGGTGGGCGTATAAATCTCTTGCTTGTTGGTTGTGAGCCAGTCATCGAGCTGAAAATGCAAAGTCCAACACATGGCGACAGTTTCGAGATCTCGCGCTTCGTGGTATGGCGTACTTGGATTGACGGTGCCGTGTTTGTCTACGCGTTGTAAAATCTCTGGTACGACGGCCATTATGTCCAGGAGGGTGTCATTGGGAGTCTTAGTTCTACCTCTCGAAGGCACTGTCTTCCACACCTCCGTATTCAGGACTAATGGAGTGCGTGTCCGGACCGCGGCAATGAAGGGGCGGTAGCGTGCATTGCTGAACAAGCGGTGCGGACCGTCTTCAGTGAATGCCTCTGGGCCTCGCGCTATCATGAGTGCGGTCTCTCCACCTGCGTGACTCGACCAGCTCTGAACTCGATTGCCTGTGTTCTGTTCTGTAGGCTCAGCACCGAAGAGTATTTCATAGGCACCCAAGATCTGTGGGATGGCTAGTACTGCCATGCTTCTTGCTCTTTTTGGGTCATGCAGGGCCCTTCTGGTTTCTATAAGAGCCCTACTGTACAATCTCATCCCCTGTTGGGTCATTACCGCATCGTTGCTCTGCCGACCTAATGCTACTGCACCAATAGCTAACACCGCAAATCTGAGTGCTTCATCTTGGATACTGAGAGATGCGAACATTTCAACGAACTCTCTGCCCTCTAGATTTGTGGCTCGCACGTTACCATGAGGGACGTACAAACCGAAAAATGGCTCTATTCTCTTCTCGTTATATGCAGAGATGCAGAGATGCAGAGATAAGCGTAGTAGATCCGGGTGGCGAGGTCAGAGAAGAATGTTGTTGTAATTGAAGGTGTGGAGGATTTGCCCGCATGGTATTCAGCTTCTGCTTTTCTGGATCAATCGTCTTTGTTACAGAGATATCAGTCAGCTGTGGTACATTTGGAGGGCGCCCAGGAGTTCTTCTTTGCTTGGCGCCTTCGTAAACGAACACTCGATCTGTAACTATCATAGCCGCTGCATACGATTCCTCTCTGCCCACATCACTACATTGTCAGTAGTTATACACCACACTATGACTCGAACCAACCTCGACACAAGGAAAAGCACTTACACCTTTCTTCCTTTGGCGGCAGGTGACGCATCCTTTTGATCTCCCAGCTACGCCAACCATCTTGTTCTATAGATCGTTGTAGCGCACGTCAGCTCGTTCATTGGAGCGCGGATTGCCGCGTATTAGGTAGGAATTATGCTAGACTATTCACGACTGCGCATCATACATTTTCAGCTTCATGAGTTTCCAGGTATCCAGTGCACTGGGCGTGTATTCCGTGGGTCTCATAATAACACAATAAATCACCAACACCGTAAGGCGACCAACAAAGCAATCGTGCCTTACCCAATTAGGTTGATTTTGCGCTGGAGCTAGGTAGATTCGATCGCAACGATCCCCCAATAGATAAGAGCAGTTTAGCAGGGCCTTCCCAGCATAATAGCCTTGGGATCGAATCATGGCGCTGTTAGACAGTAGATTCGATGAAATTTAGGTTGAAACATCTCTTTAGCATGCATATGCGGCACAATATACTTCCCGATGCCAAATCGGATCCTGTTAAGCAGCCGATTTCTCACTAAGAACTAGGACTTGACTTGGAAGTACGGTTACGGTAGAACCAAGTCCTATCAGATTGTATCGCACAATCCGCTTCAATGAGAAAGACGTCAACTACTGTATAAACCCATCTCAGAATCGAGAAAAATATATAAGGTAATGCTCCCAGTCAGACTTGACGATCAAATTCAGTCTTGTGAACTTTGATCAACTTCCCCAAACCTCATAATTTGTTCAGTGATTTGAGCAAAATCTAAGCATTATGGCCTATCCAACCCGTCCACCTCGCAATGGCTTTAATACTGCTATGCGCAAACTATACAATCCCCTAGGATTCGGCAAAGCATACAACTTCGTTCTTTATTTCATCTTTGGTGGTGCAATGCTTGGATGTACGTATTACGCCAATCCAGGTTCAACAAATCTTTTTGACAATTGATTCTGCAGTCTGCTTGGCGAGGATTCAATTTCTCAACTTCCGTGAAAACTTCTGCCCACACGATACTTCCAACATGGGGGGCGCAGCGCCTGGCGAATGCTACTGTTACTTGAACTTCACACGTTACAAAGTTGGCATTTTGTTGCACTTGGGCGGCATTTTACCCGCTGGTATCATCGCAGTGTTACAGTTCACTCCAGTGATTCGACATCGATGGATAATAATCCACCGCATCGGCGGATATATTGCTCTACTTCTATACTTGGTCTCCGTTGCCGGCGCACTAATGATTGCAAGAAGAGCATTTGGTGGCGGACTGGATGTGCAAGCCGGCGTTGGGGCTCTCTGCATCGCAGTTACAGGATCGTTCATCATCAGCTACATCAACATCAAACGCCTGCAAATCGAACAACATCGCGCATGGGTGCTGAGAGGCTGGTTTTACGTACGTCTTCTCTGGGCCAGGGACAAGGCTTCTGGCAACTAAAGCTTGACTGACATGAACCACTTAGGCTGCTTCGATTATTACTCTTCGCATAATTATGATTATAGCGGCCGCCACCATCTCGCAGATTGGAGGGTGCTACGCCGTCTGGCAGTGTGCCAAGATTGAATATACACTTGCTAATCCATCAACACTGGTATCAGAATATCCTTCCTGCCTTGGGTACGCAAACGGTACCGACCCTTCAGGTGTGGGCATGGTGAGAGCAAGCCTAGGCAGAGAAGATAGCACTGCAGCAACTGTAGGCGCTACTCTGGGAGAACCGTTTGGCATGGCCTTGTGGCTTGCCTTTGCTATACACGCAATCGGGATCGAGATATACGTAAGTCTTGATTTCAACTATGACAAATGTTGCTCCCGTGCTGACAATGGTTGAAGCTTTACTTCACACCCAAGGAAGCCCAACGACTACGACAGGTCAGCTACCAGCGTCAACTTGAAGCTGGGATGCGTAGTCCTGGATCAGCGGGCTTGACAGCGGATCGACTCGGTGGCTCAGGAAAAGGGGTGCCGAAAGAGGAAAGCGAGGGCAATGCTCAATCATGACGAGTAACGCGCAAATCAGCAGTTTTCAGTTAGCAGAAGTACGTGATTATTTCGTTGTCTTGATTTATTCTACTCTGAAAAGTTTCGTATCCTGCACTGTCAAGTAGCGGTCCTAGTACTTTCAGTTGCTTGCAACATGTTCGTTGAAAACAGAACGCAATTTGTAGAACGCACTGTTGGGTATCATTCATTTCATTCAGCCGCCAAGGTTTGCTATATTACAAGACAAGCACATCCTTCAGTGGCATGTCGAACACTCCGCGTTCAGATCCTTAAAAAAAAAACCCCTGGCAGGCATTTCTAACGTCATCCCATCATTATTTGCGCCGAGCCACTGGACTGAACGCCGTAGATTTGTGGACGGCTGCTGATACGTTGACGAGCAGTCAAAGCAATCAAAACTATAATTGTACAAGAGCGATACTGGAATGCACCGCTTCAAAAGGCGTAGAGTGCCCGCATGTTCCAAATAGCGTCATCGATCATGCTAGGTGTCCACTCTGCTCCAGTCAACTGACTAGCTATGCTTTCTCGCTTATCTCGCGAAAGGACCAGGAATCGCTCGATGAGATCACCGTCAATGACACTCTTGACAGGATTGAAGTAGCTTCGGAAAGCCAAATGATCACGACCAGAAAGTGGTTTGTCATCAGATCTTAGCTGCAATTCCAATTGCTGAAACATTTTATGTTGTCGACGTGACTGGAAGGGGATGAGCGCGCCGAGTGTGCCCTGCAAGCCGGCCCAGAAAACGATGCGTTCTCCACCAGACAACAGATTCGTCTTTTGTATCGCAACGGGTATATCGTTCACAAAGTAGTTTGCGATATTCTCGAGACGACTTGCTGTGCCACCGAGGTAGCTCCTATCCACGAGCAAGTCAGAGCCATCGGGTGATTCATCCGAGGACTCGGAAACCTTCTGGGGACAGCGCACAAGCCAAAGGTTGCCAAACTTGTCACCGCCAATGGTAGTGTCGTAATCCAACATTTCTGTGCATGTCGTGTGGCGTGAAATGGTGTCATCGACGAATGGAATCAATCGATTTGGATGGACTTGATCTTTGTGAACGAAGTACGTGATCGAGTGTGTCTGGTCAGAGACAACAATACGGCTGCCCTGAGTTTTGAGATCGATGATGCGAGTAGGGACACAGTCGGAGGCTTGGGCCTTTCGTAGAACGGAGCGCATACCGCAATCATAGAGGCACAGGTTTTTTCCTACGCCAGCGAGCATTTTGCCCTTGAAACCGAGTAGTGCGAGTGGAGGATCGCTGACAGTTGTTTCATGGAAAAACTCCAGCTGGCGTCCATCGGCAGAGATTTTGTACACCAGGATAGTGGCGCCAATGCACTTATAATGAGGCTGGAAGACAAGGTCTTCCGCAGTGCCAATTACTAGATAGGGCTCCTCGCCGCGACTCTCGAAGTACACAAGCGCCGCACTCACCAGAGACTGGTTAGTGTGGAGGTCGATTGTGTATGTTACAGCTTTTTCGGTAACCGGGTCTACAACTTGGATACATGATGCCCACTGGCCCTGTGCTCGTGGATAACCAAATTCAGCCGGTGGAAGCTCGTGTTTCTCTTCGTGGCCATTGATCAATTGGCCATTACTGCCTTCGACGTCCATGGGAGCATCGTCGTCAGTTTCTTTCTTGAAAGTTAGTTGGTTCATGAGGCGGTGTCGTGTACCATCATTGATCGTATTGTTCTCGCTCTGGATGACATAAAAGACACCTTGCTCATGGTAGCCTACTATCTTTCGCGGTGTATACTTTAATGGTATCGCTTCATAGGTCGTATTGCCCGTCAGGTCGTTGAAAGTGAAAATCCTTGGCAAAGTTAGCTAGTGATTCTGAAGGCGTGTCGAATGCGAGAAGAATTGTAGTCAATTTGCTTTCAGCAGGAACAATTGGAATATATGTTTTGACCCTCAGTGTGGATAGGGAGTAAATTGTTTCATCATTGCAAAAAGAGTAAGAAATGGAATTGCGAGCATACCGTAGATCGTTCCCGCTCACACAGATGATACCCTTGAAAGCTGAACCCTCAAAATTACAAGCGGACTTGAATGGGATATAGTTCAGTGGGGTAAGCTGAAGAACGCCAGTCCGAGGATGTGTGTAGCCTAGCCATGGTCTGGACGTCATTGCAAGGATGGCATTTTCGCCCGCAACAGTCACCAAAGCGAATTTGATGGGCTCGGGGCCAAGGAAACGTCTGCGAGTGTCTCCAATATCGCCTGTCATTTCGTCCAGGACTGAACGAATGTACACGCCGCTTCTCAATCCGATGTGCAAGAATTGGCTGTAACCACGTGGGGACTTGTCAGACATCATGTTGATGATGAGGTCACTTGGTGGTGACGTGAGTGCTTGCACGGAGATGCTTCGCAATATATTGCCCTCCATGTCAGGAGACAGATTGAAAATTCTGACAGTCTGATCACTACAGCCGACAGCCATGAAGAAGGCTCGAACGCTACCCTCAGGGACTTCGGCAATGGCCAAACAAGTGATTGTGCTTTCCAGCATTATCTCTTCTTCGGCCATGGCTAGAGATCCATCTGAATCACACTCAAAGTACAATATTTGACCTGAACTCAGTGCGATTGCGACTTGTCGATTGTTGGTGGCGCAGGCAACGATGGTTCGGTGTGGGGGTGCGGACCAATTATTTTGGTTAACAAAAGTTGCAGCCGAACTCCCAGGCGCAAACTGAATGCCTTGGACATGACGGATACCTTTAGGATGGATTTGAATAACACCATCCTCACCGAATTGCTGGAATCCAAGAGTGTTGGTATCTTCAAGGAGACCGGTATTCGTAGCTTCTTCGACTTCCTCTGCAATTTTCATAACTTGAGTCCTGCTATGCAAGGAAAGCAAAATAAGCGTGTCCGTCTCGTCTTGAATGAACAGCTTTGAGGTCCATATTTTGGACGCACTCTGCGGCAGAGGCGAATCAATTAGTTCCAGCACCTCCAGGGCGTTCCTTAGCGTACGGAAAGAGCTTCGGCCGCCAGCTCCATTGACTGTATAGATTTGTGGCGCATCTTCGAGCATAGGGTTGGCAACCTCCATACCCATGATTGGGTTCAGACTGGGCATGGTCTCTATTAGAGCCAAGTTGGCCAATGGTCTTGGCCTAAAGAATGGTGGAGCAAATGCCACGTCTGGATCTACCGGAAATTGGTCGCTCTCGAACAGTGGGTCACCATGGTCGTCACCAAGCGATCTCATTTCGTACAGCATCCGATCCCCCGACTCACAAGCGACAAAGAGGAAGCCCGACCGCAGGAGACAGATGCTGGTTGCCACAGGTATCGTATCGTAATATCTGATCCTTATTCTTTGTACAACACCATTAGGTGCGTCGACTGTTACTTTGAAAAGATCACCATCGTCTGACTGCAAAAGGTAGAAGAAGTTGCCACTTTTGAGCGAGTACATGGTACCAGCAATGATCATGCGCGTCCGATTAGGGTCTTCAGTCGTACCCTCGCGACGAGGGATTGCTACTCGATGTACGCTTGATCTGTTATTGAAGATGCGACGATAAGTGATGTTGTCTTCGCCGCAGCAAAGCACTCCGCTCGGTGCATTCGGGCCACCAGGAATCCGGAAAAGGGCGTTCGCGGTGCGATCGACGGGCTCAGACCACTTGCGAACAATATGGTTCAGTCCTAGGTCTAATTCATAGTACACAAGCTCCTTCTTGATCTGGACCAAGGCATCGTCGGTGGGATCGGTCTCTGCAGTCGAGTAGTCGAGCTCCAGAGAAGCAAACATTGGGTTGTCGTAGCCAACATCGAGCCCAATCAAAGTATAAACCAAAGTCTGCGGCTTGTGTGCTTCCAGAGGCGAAGAGATGGCGATGTCCGTCTGGCCACTCCGAGTCAGAATGTAGACGAGTTTATTCTTCTCGATCGATGCAAGCATAATGGCGCGTCCTTTGGGATCGGCGGCCAAATACTCGCCAGGCACGACACGTCGAATGCCAGACTTGCCAAATGTCTCATAGTGCACCGTTTTGAAAAGCTTCTCCTCAAGCACGTACTCATAGGTGACAAGTCGTCCAGAGTCGGTGGTTATGGCAATTTGGTCTACAAAGTCAGCGCAGGTTCGTACATGCAAAGCACAAGGGAGCCCAGTCCAGTCCAATACAGGCCCGAGGAGCAGTGAGCTCGAGGGAGTGATGCGCCTTGCAACTCAAACGAGAGAGCCATACCTTTGGTACCACCTGCGATTCGAAACTTGGCGAGGCGGCGAATGATGCCAAAGACGTCCTGAGCGTAGACTTCGTGAATGCCCTTGTGCCTTCGCGACACTTGGATGAGTGTCAGTCGCGAGCCATTGGCGGTGAGAATCTGCTGTCTGCCATTGCCAACAAAGTCTCCGAAAATAGCGTCCTGTGTCGCCGACGGCTGCATAACCGTAATGGCGTACAGGGACATGGTAGAGAAGCTGGTCATGGCGGGCGACGGCGGGCGCTGGCCCAGGCTCTGACTGTGGACGCGTCGATGTGAGAAGCAGCGCGTGCAGGGCTCTCAATCAAAGCGCATGCAAGACGCCTATGATGAGACCCAAGACGAGCGATGGGGGTCAGCGCACTCTCACGGCCAGAGTGAGTGAGAGAGGGAGTGGGTGAGAGAGGGAGTGGGTGAGAGAGAGAGAGAGAGAGAGAGAGAATCAATCAAAGCGCATGCAAGACGCCAATGATGAGACCCAAGACGAGCGATGGGGATCAGCGCACTCTCACAGCCAGAGTGAGTGAGTGAGGGAGTGAGTGAGGGAGTGAGTGAGAGAGAGAGGAAGAGAGAGGTGGTGGGGTTGAGGAGTGACGACAGGCAGCAGAGGTGTTGCTATGGAGGAAAGATTTCAATAACTACCTAGGTCCAAGCTCCCATCGGCAAAACGTTGCGCCGCTGTAGCTGACGAACTAGTCTTGAAGGGGTTAGTTCGTCAGTCAGGTACGCAGTAGTGAAGGCGCCCCGCTAAAATTTCGAAAAGTCGAATTCAGACTCTGGAGATTACCTATCATCCCAAATCTACTTCAGGATGAAGCGCAAAGTTGGTGCCCTCGAGAAGATTGAGGCTGATCATGCTGCGCTCCGGTACAAGCTCAAGCGCGACCCGCAGAGTTATCGCGATGATTTCAACAACCAATACCAGCAGTACGAGACACTGCGTGATTTGTTCCTCCAGGACCCCTCCTCGACAGACTCGGGTCTTGTTGCACTGAAAGACGTGATTGAGTTCATTTCTCACGTGGCAGATCGCTACCCAGATCTCACCGCACAATTCCCTGACGATTTGATCCAAATCCTGCTGCAACACCACCAAGTACTCGAGTATGAGCTGCGTGACAAAATCGTGGGCAGCCTGGTGCTGCTGCGCAACAAGGAAGTCATCAATTCGATAACCCTGCTTAATACCCTCTTCCCAATCCTCATCTCCACTCCAAGCAAGTCCCTCCGCCAGCTGCTCTTCACCAAGATTCTATCCGACCTCCGCTCGTCTAATGTGAAGGCTACAAATCACAAACTCAATCGCACTATGCAAACCGTGCTATACAATCTACTCGAATCAGACAAGGAGTCGGCAAAAGGCATCTGGGCAGTCAAGCTCACACGAGAGCTGTGGAAACGACAAATCTGGACTGATGCTCGCGCCGTCGAGGTGATGCGCCTAGCAGCTCTGAGTGAGAACGAAAAGGTCATCACAGGCGGAGTGCGCTTCTTTTTGGGCGGTGACAAGGAACGCGAAGAAGCAGCAGGAGAGAGTGACGACGACGAAGATGTAGACATTGCTCGTTTAAGGCATCAGGTCGGCATCAACAAGAAGACCAAGAAGAACCAGAGGGATCTCAAGAAGGCTGCCGCAACAGTGAAGAAGAAGGAAAAGAAGAAGAACGCCCCGCACCCGCTGAACTTTTCTGCACTGCATCTCTTGCACGATCCTCAGGGCTTCGCCGAATCGCTGTTTTCGAAACACGTCCAAAATTCCAAAACGAAACTCGCGCTGGAGTCGAAGTTACTAGTCCTCCAACTCGTCTCACGGTTGGTCGGTCTCCATAAACTCACAGTGCTATCGTTGTATTCGTTTTTCCTCAAACATCTCACACCACGACAAGCTTCAGTGACCAGCTACTTGGCATGTCTAGCGCAAGCGACGCATAGCTATGTCCCACCAGATGTCCTTCAGCCTCTTGTACAGAAGATCGCAAACGAATTCGTGTCAGAAGCGTCAGCGTCTGAAGTGGCAGCAGCTGGTCTAAATGCCGTTCGAGAAATCTGCGTACGCCAGCCACTAGCAATGACCGACACGCTACTTCAAGATTTAGTTCTATATCGAAAATCTAAAGACAAAGGTGTCATGATGGCTGCAAAAGGTCTTCTTTCGCTATACCGTGAAGTTGGTGCCGACCTTTTACACAAGCGTGACCGGGGCAAAGATGCTTCCATGGGCATCCGCGCTGGTACTATCAAAGAGCGGCGATATGGCGAAGAGGCTGTCGGGGAAATCGAAGGCATCGAGCTCCTTGAGAAGTGGAAAGAGGAAGAGCGCCGCAAGAAGCGCGAGGCTGCTGGCTTGGACCCTGATGGAGACGATGGTGACCAGGAGCTTGATGAAGCTGAAGATTGGAAGAAATGGGACGTCGAGAGCGACGAAGACAGCGACGACTCTGGCGGTTGGATTAGCGTTGAATCTGACGGCGAAGACATCCAAATTAGCGACTCGGAGGACGAAAAAGATGAATCCAAATCTCAACAACCACCCATCAAGAAACAAAAACTCGACAATACGAACAACATCTCCGCCTCCACCCCAACCGACGAGAAAGAAAACTCCACCAAGAGCGACGAGCCCGAAATTAAATCCATTTCCAAACTCCTCACCACCACCATCCTCACCCCAGCCGACCTCAAACAACTCAAAGCCCTCCAGGAAGCATCCGCCATCTCCGCCCACCTCCCCTCCCAAAAACGCCTCGCTGCCCTCGCCACCCGCCACGCCGACGAAGCCATTACAGCCGAAACCATCGAGGCCGCCGCCTCCCTCGGCAAAAAATCCACAAAAGAAGAAAAAATCGCAATGGCAAAGGGCGATCGCGAAACAAACCACCAATCCACAACCGCCAAACGCAAGGAGAAGAAATTGGCAGAAGGAAAAAGCACGACAAACAAGGAGAAAGCGAGGAAGAAGAATTTCCTCATGACCCTGGGTAAAGCAAAGAGTAAGAATAAACGCTCCCTGACGGATGTCAAGAGGACGTTGCAGGGCCACATTGATAGGAGTAAGCGGGGTGGGAAAAGGGGGAATAAAGGTCATTGATAATGACTCGAGTCACCAGTATTACAACAAGCTATTCAAAGAAAACGAGAAAAAAGATACCCCGCATAAATCACACCTTTGATTCCATTTCCATCCTCTTGCCGTTATCGACAATCATTACCACGCTGTGCTTTCTTGCTGGGTATCACGTGCAACTAACTCCCTTCCCTACTTAACCACCCTTTTTTTTTTTTTTTTTTTTT
>SSBG01000008.1:15191-46846 GCA_028220655.1 Shiraia bambusicola | reverse complement strand
CTTTTTTTTTTTTTTTTTTTACACCAAAAAGCCAATAAAGAAAACAAGACAGCGCAACTCCCAGAACCCACAAGAAACCATCCCCAAATAACGCCATGGTCCAGACATCAAAAGCGTGTGTCAGCCAGCTAGCTAGCTGCGAAATCGCCGTTGGAGTAGGTAATGTATGTAACTCCATAGTCATCGAACCAAGCTCTAAGAAGCGCAGCTGTGAGAATACGCTTAGTTACTTTGATACTTCCAAAGGGGATTTTCCAACTCGTTGCATGAGGAGCACAAGGGAGAACAACGTACTCCGTACTCTACTTGTCGCCATTGTCATCCTTTGCAGCAAAGACATCTGCAAGACCTTCTCCTTTGCCATGGCGCCACAAGCCGGCCTCAGCGCTCATGTAGTCGCGCACTTCATCGTCGCGCAGCTTTCTCTTTCTGAGGATTTCACTCTTTGCATTGGCGTTGGTGGAGTGGAAGAGAGATTCCTTTTCGATCCAAGAGGTTATGAATTTCTGGTGGAGAGATGCTAGAGATTGGATGTCTTTGCAGAGAGTGTTTTGGTCTTTGGAGGTTGGGTAGATGTCAATGAGAGAATGGAGGAGGGATGTTTGTGCTGCTAGGTTCTTGAGGGGCTCGGTGTGGAGGGTGGCTTGTTTTGCAAGAGTAGCTGGTGGAGCGTTGGGGGAAGACTGGGGCTCGGCGGCTTCCTGTGTGTACTCGTGCACTTTGTGGCGGAGCATGTCCTCGAAGTCTTCGTCCGCGTAAGCTTTCTTGGGCTTGGGTGGTATTGACTGTCCGGCGAGGAGTTGGACTGATAATGGACAGTGGTCCTCGAATGGCATATAGGTATCCGGCTTGTGTAGAGGAGAAAGGTGTGCTTGGCTATGTGCAGCTATTTTGGCTTTCTTCATTCGCTCCATGTCGTGCTGCTTGTTTCCAGTGAACGTGACTTCATTGCCCTGCTTCGGTGCCAACACTTCCCTCTCTGATCGATACGCATATAGTTTTCGATGGCGCTTCTGGAACATGTGTGGCTTTGAAGCCTTTTCTGGCTCACTGATCCAGATGATCTCTTGTTGCGGTGAGGTCTCATTTATTTCAATAGGATTGTGGAAACTTCCTACTGTAGCTGCCTTCTGTGGTGCTAGCTTAGGCAAGGCGGGCGGCAGCATTTGCTTTTTCTGGGCGCTGGCATCTTCTTCTTGTGAGTGGGAATTTTTTTCTCTTTAGGCTTTGATATCTTACAAGTAGCAGGAGATGGTAGACTGAGATCCTCCATACCACTAGTATCAGAGGATAGGGTAATTGGCTTTTTGCGTGCCTGATCAGTGGCTAGAGGAAGCATCTTTTTGGTGGCTCGAGAGCTCTGGACATGGATAGTGTCATGTTGATCGTCACCTTTGGCAGGAGAAAGCATCTTCTTAGCGGTTCGAGAGCTCTGAACGTGCATAGTGTCATTGTGTTGATCGTCACCTTTGGCATCGGGGCGGACAACGAGCTTAAGCCTGGTATGGCCCAAACCACGTCGCGTTGTAGTCATTTTTTCAACTGTCCCCAAGCCCCACGCGTCTTTGTCTTGAAAGTCACGCGTCAGATTTCGCCGTGATAGAGTAAGAAGTGCGATATCCTCTATTTCTGTGGTCGGCAAACAGTTGAATAGTCGACGGGCTGAAGTGGAAAAGTAAGATGCTAAGAACAGAAGTACGGAGGTGACAGGTGAGCGGTGCATGTCAGCCGTGATTGATGACTGTAGAACTGAATTTGATGATGCTTGTACGTTTGTAGAAGGTACGAGACGTCTTGGAAGGTGCGTTTCCATGGTGAGTAGTTTAGGAAGTAGCAACCGCAACAAACGCCTTGGACAGTAAACAGTAAACATTGCTGTAAAATGCTCCGAACATCGGAGCATGGTGATTGACCTTCAAAGATAGTGAGAGAATGCAGGTCCCATTTTCATCGTGGCCGTTCGTCAGTTATACTCAGAAAAGCTCGAAGTTTGGCCATCTCTTGTGCGTCATCTCTGTAATTAACGACACGATCAAGCGCCCCGCCATCCCAAGCAATACCATGCCATAATAACACGCCCAAGTCTCGGGTCGTCGTCATGTCTCCCACTCTGCTCTTGAGCTGAGGGATTCTCTGCCATATACAGTCCCAGAAACGTCGTCTTAATTGCGCTGCATCATTGCAGTACACAAACACGCTTGATTCGGAGACTTTTGAGGAGCCTTCCGAGGTAAAAGACGTGGTTTCAAGGTATCCTAGCAAATGCTCAAGTCCATACAGGCAAGTCCCAAACGGTAAATATTCTGCTTCCGCCCAATCAACGACGCCAGTAATGTCCCACGTTTCTTGGTCGATCAAGATATTCGACGGTATAAGGTCTCCGTGGTTTAGTACTACAGGCCAACCATTTAAATATTGAACTCGACGCAACGTGATTTCTGCTTTGTCCCGGAGCCACTGTTCTGGCAGCTGTGTGGCTAATCTCTCCAGTCGATGGAGAATGCTGGAACCGACTTTGCCTGTACACTGCGATAGCATATCTGGTATGTCTTCCATGGGCGAGTCAGCCCTTTTGTCTCTGTCCGCTGACCTCGTGGAGCCTGACGCGTACCAGGCATTCGCGATAAAAGTAGCAAAGCTGTCAATGAGTCTTTCTTGTTTCTTCCTCACACCAAGTCCAAGTTCTCGACTCTGATACTGAAGACGAGACAGGGGCGTTCCAAGAAGTAGTTCCATCTCGTACGCACATATTTGCTGTGGAAGAGCCATGTCCAAGCTGCGAATGCTGGGTACAAGGATTGGATATAGGTTTTTGGCATCTTGTGCAATACTCAAATCCAAAGCATGTTGTATAGGTCTGAGCTGAACAATGAAGGCGATTTGAGAACTTCTGGAAGACGGAGAACCCGTAACTTCTCGATGCCTGACAAGAAACGTCAAGCTGCAACCTCCCTGCTCTTCAAACTCACTCACTTCCCATCCAATATACCTCTCTTGCACCGCTCTTCCACAAGGCTTGATATCATCCATAGACATATCGAAATTTTCAGATATTCCGTAAAATGGTTGATGATGTTCCCAGGTCTAGCATCCCGAGCAAAGATCAAGGTAGTTAATGAGGCGATGCTGGTGAGATCCCACTCAACATGTCATCCTGTCCCGCTCTTCGTGGAGCAGCTGCTCATCAACAGTCGCACAGCCCCTCTCTCTAGCATCAGCCATGGTGTGTGGCACGCAGCTATGGTTCGCTGGATGTCAGCACGTGGAGTGAATGACGACGCTAGGAGGAACGAATAGGGAGGGGTAAATTAACCTAGGTACCTATGTACCTACTGAACCATGTCCATCAGCCCACGCCTCGACATATCTCACCACAGCAAGAAGAGAATAGCCCGCGGAGTGCAATATAAAATTGTGCATAAAATTGATATTAATCGCCTACTATTCTTTTATACATCCATGCAATGTTAAATGCCCGTCCACGGGACAGATTATACCTAAAATAACAGACACATTCTAATTGAGAATATGGTCTTTGACGCTCTCTCTCTCTCTCTCTCGTTTGCGTCAGAAGAATGGTATCACAAGCAATCCAAGTACATCTCCAAAGTCACCCATCATTTCCTCTCGCCAGCCTAGTCCATAATGGCGCCATACTATAACAAAGTCGAAACCGTGATTGTCAAATACTTTATAGCATGACGAAAGCAACGATTGCGGCAGCGATGAGGCTGAAGAAAGACTGTTGACCAAGGGCTGCGCCATCGTTTGTGGATTGTTGGGGAGGGCTGTTGCCAGCAGGGGAACCAGGGGGAGGGTTGCCACCGCCGTTGGTTCCGTCAGGAGAGGTGCCAGATGGAGTGGGAGGAAGTTTTCCACCAGAGCCGCCAGATCCTGTTGCTTCTCCAGGGCTAAGGTTCTCTGGTGCTTGGGCAGCGAGCGCAGCGAAGGCTTTCATGGTTCGGTTTCCTGATGCAGGACTAAAGACAATATTAGTATGCTTGAGCTTGTGATTGAAGTTCCGTAGTACATACGCATTGATAGCACCAACCATGCCAGCCTGGCAATGCTTTCCTTGAGAGCAGTAGAACCACATTGGCTTGGTATCCTTGACGCGAATAGTGTATGTCAGGACGTTTGATGTGGAGCCAAAAGAAGCATTGGTGGGCATGAAGCCAGAGAAGAATGCGTCTGTCTTGTTGGACATCATGTCACCAATAGGTACGCAGGGGTTATCAAAGGTGGACTGAACAACGGAGTGATTCTATTCAACATTAGCATACATGTTGTACAGGAACAGGACTCGCCAAAATACCTTTGGGTGGAACTGGAACTGAATGAGATCTCCAGCTTGTGCCTTGACGTTGTTTGGCCAGAAAGCAAGAGTGCCATTAGGTCCACCGACCTGGATGATATGTGTCATTGCCATGCCTGCAGGTGCTGAACCTGCGGAGCTTGGTGTTGATGTTGACATTCCTCCTTGTGCCATGCCACCCTTCTGTGCCGCGACGAAACCCAAGAGGGCAGATACGATGAATGACCTTGAAAACATGTTGACCGTTGTGTTGTGCTATTCTTCTCTCTTTTCTTAGACTGTTACGGGGTGAATTACTAGTATACGACGACGAAGGAATGGATGTAGGCGGCTCGCGCTCTAGACGTTAAGCTGGACTAGCCAGGAATTACGATTGTAGTGGTGAATGAAAGAAATGATGGAAATGAAATGCAACAAGAAAAGCAGACGTGAAGCAGATGGAGGAAGAAGAATACACGCCTGAGGGGTAGTCTATAGAGCATTTTAAGGCATAAACGGCAGCTTCGGAACGCTGGACATTGCGTTTTGCCCAGGTGCAAAGCACTCGGTTGACCGCGATTCCGATACATGGATGGTGATGTGCGACGGTTTGGAGGCTGTTCTTGCTTCATCTACTCCTCGCTTGCTACATCCTGGAACAAGAAGCTCTTGGAGTGCCACGCAGCACACCACAGATGGTCGACTTTGTGCTTTTGTAAATCTAACAAAATCACATTCCAACGATAGCTTTACGAGAGGCAAAACAATATCAGACAAATCATGTATGCATGGTTATTCATACAAAGACTTCTGTTCCATAATGTGTGACTTCGTAGTTGTTGCAGGGTGTTGGTATTGCAGAAGAGACTCAAACGCAGACGAAACAGGAAGTGTCGCAAAGCCACAAGTTGCCGAAAACCCGTTGGCAAACACTCCCCCCAAAACAGCTGTGAGGCACTCGGCAAGTATTGTTTGCGGAATGAGGTGTCCCTGTGTGGAGTTTGATGTTCATGCCTGGGTGCGCAATCGTTCTACTGATAAAATGACATGTTTCGATTCTACTGACTGCCAAGAATCCTTCATAAAGGAGGCTACGTAATCACGAAACTTCAACCTCTTGCCAACAATCCCATTCATTAATAACTATTAATTATTGCCCAGCATCTTTACGAATTTGGCGAATCTCTTAGCCGCGCTGCAACCCTGATGTTAGTAGGCTGTGTTGCCTGCCTAACGTGGCGTAGGTACTAGATAGGTAGGTAGTTAAGCGGATCAGCATTTGACCTCTTAAAATAGATCTGCGGATTCGTGATGCACGTTATAGCTTATCGGGCCTTTGGCATCCTTCGCTAATCCCAGTGGCATAGGCAGAGCATTCTCGTCATGCACAGCTTGCCATATGCGTTGTCATGACAGGAGTAATATAGGGTTTAATGAGCTTCGCTAAGGCTCGATTTACAGTTGAAGCCAACATGTAGTACTACTGCTCAACAAGCTAGCAAAGGTACAGCAATAGCACGTGTAACACTAACATTCCTTCGCGTAGAGGAATCGTCGAAGAGCGTCTCAGTGTTGCTGTGAATCAGCATCTTGACTGTCCGATCAACACTGTTGACCTGAGTATGCATAAAAAGGCTTCCTGTACGACAGCTCAAAAGTCTAATACCAGCTGTGGTGCAAGCTTCTCCAAATCTTCCACCTGTAGGAACCCATCTGATATTCTTCCGGCTTTGACTCCCAGTTCACGCTCATTCTTAGCCCGTGCCAGTGCTTCTCGCACAAAAATCTCCATGTATTTGGCGGTCAAATGCATTGCGCCTTTTTGTATTTGTGTATTTTGATCTTCAAAGTTTTCATACAAGAGTCGTGCAAGAAGAGCTGCAGGGATTGGGCTAGGCATGGAGACAGCAGCAGTTGGTCTTGTATTGCGGGCTGGTGCTGGCGCATCTTCCATGAGGTCATCGTCATTGTCTTCCTGCTCCTCTTCCTGCACGTCGCCCTCTTCGTCAGATGATATAATGGTAGGAGCGTTTTGGAAACCTGGCCGTGGAGCAGTAGACGTGGATTTCTTTTTTGCGCCCGCGGGAGCGCGTTTTGTCGCAGCCGCATTCTGTGCCGATGCAGTCACTGGGCGCGGGGGGTTGAATTGTGGTCCCTTTCTCTTGACGGCGGCATTTTTGGGAGCCATAATTATTAGATTGCGGAAGAGTCGAAGCTGGGATGGTTGCGTGTTGGTGTGGGGGAGAGGGGCAATGGTTTGTTGAAAACCTGGTCGCAACTTCCCATAGGTACCTACCTATGTAGGGAGTTGACGCGGGGTCACGTGCCACCCCACATGACTGACACCCTGAAACAGCAGGACCAGGCGACACACACCACGAGTAGTATATAATTATCTGCAATCAAAAGCTTGCTGAAAAGTTTATTATGCCGTGAGTGCGTGCGTGTGTGTGGCCCTTGGCAGCTGACAACCCTTGACGTGAACTCAACCCGGTCCCATTCTTTACCGTGTCCCTCGGATTTCAAGACCCGATTGACCGACCAAGACTGGGGTAAAAAACAATTGGAAACAGATGGTAGAGGGATGTTTGTCTCGGAATAGCCCTCGGTAACAACATGAGTTCAGCCAAGGATACAGACTTGATCAGGTCTCTGAACAGTGAAGAGTAGGTACCTACCTACCTAGGTACCCATTGACTGCTCAGTAGGAGCCATGGTTGATTATCATTCCCCTGCAAGTCAGCGGCAGCGGAGTGAAGCCCAGTCAACAAAAAGAAATCCACCGTCATATTGTGTCTGGCCTGGTGCCGAAGCAGTCGAGCCTCTAATTGATACATACCTAGTAGGTACTGCTAGCAAGATGGCTTTGTCGGCGAACATCAACCATCCACAGAGTACCATGAGTACCATGGACGAGCTTTATTGACCCGGCCTTCGCCCCGTTAGTGACAAGTGTTGGCAGTGATTATTACGGACTCGAGTAGTGGCTGGTGCACTGGGGTTGCTGCGTTGGTGGTGTTGTCACTTGTCACTTGTGCACTTGATGCAAGAGTCGGAGAGCGTCTGGATCTGTTCTTGTGTGCGGAAGTGGCGCTCGGGGTCGTTGTTCAATCAGAATGCGGACCGTTGGCCGAGAAGCTTTGGCCAGCCGTTGGGAAATGAAGTGTTGTTTGAGCTTTGCAGTGTGGACTTTGGTGACACAGCATTAAACAGGCGATCCGCCCTCTCAAAAAGGTTCTGACGTGCATGGTAGCACCAACAAAGAAAACATGCAGTGACAAGAATCACAAGATCAGGCGAATATATATCGAGTACCCATCAATGCCCAAAACCCGCGGCGCCGAACTTCAAATTGATTACGACTTTGAGCAGTTAGTACTCGGTACCACTATAGTATCTTGGCTACAGAAAAGTCAGTCTGAAGGCACTGTTTGGGCTTTGCGGGACAAGAGTGAATCCTGAACATAAGCGTGACAATGTATGTACGGAGTACAAGCAAGTGACAGGCAAGTAATGGTGAATACGAATAATTAATACGAGCTACCAACGAACGGTTTGGGGAAGGCACACGACACCAATGGCCATAGGTAGCGCGCCTGTGACCCGTCAAGGATTCATCAACACAATAATACAGCCGGATTGGGTCGCCATATATAAAGACTTGATTCGTCCAACTTGGGCAAGGCGGCAAGGGTTCAGCTTGGCGCTAGGATTGCATCTCTGCGGCCTGCCGCCTAGTACGTGCATCCCAATACAGCAGCTTTTTATTATTAACATTCTCGTCGGTATGGCGGTTGAGGCCATGTATGACATTGGTGGAGTTGATCCCGTGTGGCGTGTGACGCAAGTGGGCCGACTCTTGAGTGCTTTTCTGGATGCAGTCAATGGGAAATCTTGGTTGTCACGCTGCCGCTCTGGCCTTCTGGGGGACACGGCAGGCTGGACACGACTTTCTTGGTGTCTTGATCTCTCGGCTCGATTCCGGAGCAGACACGGCGTGCAACAGGAGCGCCATCTGGAATCTGGGGCGGCTGATGACTGGGGAACACGGGCAAGAGCTGTGTCAGGACTCAGAAGGGCAGAAACAAGCCGGATGGGTATGACAGGAATTACAGGTGTGATGGTATACAATGGCAGGATGCGGCTCCTGGTGCATGCTGTGGAATGCTGATGGGGGGGCGCGTCTTGCGGGAGACGCATGCGGCATGAGTCGCATGACCCAGCGTGCCAGCTCAGGGTAAATACCTATTAGCTATGTAGCTACTCCGTATGTATGTTACTATGTATGCAATTAGCAGGTAGTAGGTATACTAGGTATACTAGGTAATATTGGTAGGCTAGGGAGGCGAAACAAGATGAATAGGTAGAGGGCAAAAGGCGGCGATGATGGCTACCTAGGGAGCTGAAAGGGAGTCCAAGGCAAGCGCCAAGCCAGAGTCCAAGACAAGACAAGCCTAGCGGCACTTGGCCCAACCCGTACTAGCGCCACTACGCCCCTGCCGGCCAGTCCTGATATGGTTGTCTGTGTGTGCTTCCTTCCCTGGGCCTGGTCGCGCCTGCCAAACAGCCACTGTCAGCCAGATCGCTAAGAATTACTCCGTATATCTCATCTCTTTGCTCCTACTGCTACTCTACTACTCCTTCTCCTTCTCCTTCTCCTTGTCCTCGTCCTCGTCCTTGTCCTTGTCCTTGTCCTTGTCCTTCTCCCGTGGTTGACCACTATTTACATACCACTATCCGCCGTGGCTTGTGCTCGCTTCCTTCCACTGGTCAAGTCCCTGCAACTTGCCCATCTTTGACGTTTCTGATACACTATTGTCTTCCCACTCGCTGCTCCACCACACCTTATTGGCCTTTGCCCACCCTTCTACGGCCCGGCCTGCTCATACTTTCACGAACCCCTCGGTCCCTTGAAGATCTGCACCTGTTGCACGTAGCACGTTACACACACGCAAACCTCGCTATCCATATCTATTATATCTCGCCGAGGACCCAAGCCAGGCACGTTTCTCTGGAATTCACTGCTCCCCACAACAGCCAAACAAAGACACACGCTGCCCTCTCTTCAAGTCGCCTGCCCAAGCTATCCTTCTTGCGTCGACGTCATGCCACACTCGGCCGACAATTCCACTTCGACACAGAACAGAATGTCTCGCCCATCGTCAACCTCGACCTACTCCAAAGACGCCTTCCCCAAGCAAGCCGGCGCCCAGTTACTCGCACCTGAAGCTGTCGAGAATGGGCCCAAGTCGCCGTCGCCGTCTCAATTCTCGTTTGCATCAGATCAACGGCCTCATTTTGAGAGCATAGCCGACTTGCGGCCTGCCACGTCTGCCACGTCCCGCACCCGTGCCCAGTACTACGAAGACACCTTCTCGTACAAGGACGGCATCGTGTCGTCTGCTCGAGACCGCGTGCTCAAAGACGCACCCATTGTTGCCGAGCTTCGGACCAATGTCATTGTAGGTTTTTGACCTTGGTATTGGCTTTGACTGTTTCCATGCCAGTATTAACCAGATGCAGATCAAGGATGAGTACACCCTGGTCACCGACCTTTCGCACCATCTTTCGACAAGATACCAGAGGCCTGAAACATCCATCATGATAACGGTTAACCATTCGGCGTGCTTACTGCTTGGTGGGTCCTTTGAGCCCACTTATGTCCTTGCGATCAACGCCCTGCCTGTGCAGTTGCAGCCTACGACAAATAAACGCAATGCCGCTTTGATCCAGCAGTTCATGTGCGAGTCTATTGGTGTCACGCCCGATCGAGGCATTATCAAGTTTGTTCCGATCCAGGAGGATTGCTTGGCCATGAATGGTAGCACTATTCTCGGTGACATTGAACGACTAGAGCGAAAGCATGCCGAGGAAAACCCATCTTCTGTGAGGCGCGCCATGACCAAGGGCTCGCGTAGGTCTGGCGTCTTCAAAGCAAAGAGTAGCATGCAGTTGTCGCGCAAGACGTCCAAGGCAAATGTTGGCGCCAGAGCAGATTCTCCTCCCATTTCTGGAAATGGCCCACTCGACTCAGGAATAGCGGTCAACGAAAAGGGCATTGTGGACCAGCCTGACGCCAAGCTCACTCCAAAAAAGTCTGAACCTGCATTGTCCAAGTTTGGCAAAAGATCCAACTCCATTGCACAACAATTCACGCCTCCCCCGATCCCCAAGGACGAAGCCATGCCACAGATCAGCAAGCGTAAGAGCTTCCTGAGTGTTTTCCGACGATGAAATTTGCATTTGATTTCCCAAGCTTTTTGCCAACTTCCATTTCTCCAGGGCTTCGAACGATTTGTCTAGGCTGCCTCGATTGGTTGTTATCGTAACACGTTGGCACGCCACAACAGCCACGCACGTTTTGGTGTTCTGGGCCACGGCTTTGTCACCAAAGCACTGCTCATTTCATAGCGCGCGCGCTATAACTTGAAGACTTTTTTGCGCACGGAGTCGAGGAGGAACTAAGTACAGTATATCCACTACCACGAAACGGTAAATGGCATTGCAGGCGTTCTGGTATGGACTCTTAGCATGGTGATGGGCTCCCCATGCCGCAATTATACCCTTGTGCTCTTTATTTCATATGTTGGACAGCCATGGCGTACTCAATTGCATCAGGTACATAATTACAAGACGATACTTAGTTACACCTAATAGAGAAATGCGATTATTTTTACCAAGTGGCATGACTCGCCATATTCGCACTGCTGCATTTTTGATAAATTTAAAAAGACAATAGTTAAATAGTGCCTCGACTAAAAAGTATAGACGCGCCCAACAAGAGCGCCAGAGAAGCAAGCAAAAGCGATGCTGTGTCAATGGCGCCTCGCCCCATGGTCCAAATTAGCAAGATGTCCTTTTGAGCCTCGTCTTGTCTCGCGCGCGCCGAAGGAATACGAACAGGACGCGAACCGCCAATCATCAAATCGGGCCCACCAAACTTAACCTACTATGTACATACGTAGTACCTTGCACAGATACGGAGTACACAGAACCTCTACAAGAAAACAAAGTTTTTCCATTCCTACCCACCCATAACTATCCCTCCTTCAAACAACAACAACAACAACAACAACCAAGTCCCTTACCAAACCCGTAGTCGTCACCCCCTCCAACCCCGCCACACCGCGCCACGTAGCCGGGACCTTCCAATAGTTCTAACCCACCCAGGCAATCAATTTCACGTTGAGAGATGATGCATAGGCAAGTGACACGATGCAATGCATAATACCCTAGGTAATAGGTATGATAATGTACCTACCCCTACCTACATTATCATACATGTAGTTAGTTATAACTAGTTAGTTATATTTTTTTTTACTTTTTACTCTGGTTTTTCTTTTGTTTTTGTTTTCCTTCAGCTGGCCACTGGAGCGGAGTTGTTAAGCGATTGGATGGGGGTTTGGGTTACGTGGGGTGAGCGGGACTCGGGAGTTTGAGTTTTGACTCGTGGGGCGTTTTTTTTTGTTTTTTTTTGTTTTTTCTTGGGGGAGGGGGCGCCGTCGCGTTTGTGGGTTGGGGGCGAGCGTGCGTGCGTGGGTTTGACTTTGAGTGGTGTTGTAGGGCTGGGGTTTTGTTGTGGGTATAATAATACTCCGTGTAATTACTCTGTACATATCTACTTGTGTGGAGGTGGGGGAGATGAGAAGACTTTTTTGGGGATTTGGGGGCGATTGTTGTGTGTGTGTGTGGGGTGTGGGGTGTTTGGTTGTGAGGATGATGCTTTTTGGTGACGGTGATTATTTCTTGGTGTTGGTTGTATACCTAGGTATGTATGTAGTATGTGAGATTATGCAATGATCGCAAGGAGTCAAGCGGAGTATCAAGATCAGCCCAGGGATAACACAAAGAGGTTCGGTCTTGGACCCTTGGAAGTTGGCACATATCAAACCGGGTTTTTGCAAACGGATCGATTAGAGGTTCGGGAAGAGTCAGTCAACAATGGATGTTTTAGGCAAAACACAATACCGGGACCTCCTGACTCCTGAACTCAGGTCACAGGTGGCAGGCGGCAGGCGTTAAGTGGACTTTTTTTTTTTCTTTTCTTTTTTGAGTTTCTAGATTGTTATTGCCGAACTGGGTATGTCACTACCTTGCCATCTCCGCATTCTCTTATGGTCAGCCTGTGGCCCTGTCTCCTTAGCCTAATACCCACGACAATTCGACAAGCCTTTTTAGTTCTTAGTACGAGCAAAGGCTACCTATCTACCTAAATCTTGTGGAATTAGGCGAGTAGTGGATAAGAGAAGCGCCGTGAGAAGGAAAGGGTTGCCTATTTCTATTTTTTCTTCCTTCTTTTTGTAGCTGACTCGGCTTTGGTGTTTTGAGATGGGCATCGCTGACGTTCACGGCTTAGTAGAGGTAGCTCACATCAAGCAGGAACTTACTTTGAAACGAGCAAAATTCTCGTGAGAGATATAGACTAGTTCCCGGTGGGCTTTGATGCGAATTGCCAACGACGTAGGAGTATCAAACATGATGCCTTATCTACTAGTTATCCATTGTGATGGTATTTGATGCCAACAAAGTTGAACCTGATACCTGAACCAGGGTTGGCCATCATACTACTACTCGATACATGATTTTCAACCATTTTACTGTACAACAACAGCAAACATTTCCTGATTTACTCTACACTGCACTTTTATTGCCCTCTGACCATGTAACTTGGTAGGTCATGTTTCAACATAGTCTGTGTAACCACATTAAAAGATATACTCTAAGCAGCCCATTACCCCTCGAGGCATTCACTTTTGCGCATTTCACAGAGATGGTAACAACTATCACCAGCGCTTGACGCTATTCTGAAACGGCAGCGTCAAACACAAGTATTATCTATGGCGTAATGTGTCGCGGACTGGAAAGGTAGCATAATGTTGGAGAGCAAGGCTTTCTTCAAGCAAGACATAGAAGTATTTAAACGCTGAACGCCAACATCTATAGTTATGAAGAATCTACATATCCGACATGAGCAGTATTCGCATGACTCTAGATATAGCCGTTATTCGAATCCTGCAGGTTCGGGATTTGAAGGGAAAGTAGGCTCATTCAGTCTTGACGAGCATGCTGATTTCCAATTCTTTGGAGTGTATTTGTCAACGATGGACTTGAATGCTTCCTGCATGAAGAGTAAGCATTTCAGATGCATCGTATCCAACATGATGATGCCTACCAATGTGCAAAAGGTTGTGTCACCGTCTAAATGCTTTCCTTCAGCTTTGCAGCCTGGGACTTGCATGATCTTATCGTTGTATCGGATTCGGACGTAGTACTCCTTCATCTCATCTCGTTGCGCCTGAGATAGCTGCTCAATTCGTCTGCGCGCAATGCCTTGTGGCAGTGGATCAGCCTTGGTTTTCGTACTCCCAAAGAGAGACGACCACCAACTCTGGCTCTTGGTTCTTTGATCCTGTTCAATAATTGATGGAACAAAAGGCACCACTGGTGCATTGCGTCTGCGAAACATCTCAAAAGCAATGTGGCTCGTAAACGGTGGCCAGTTTTCGCCTTCGAATGCTCCGAGACTAACCAAGGCACCTGCAAGCGTTGTGTCGTGGCATCCAGAAAGCGCAAATTTTATGTTTGTCTCGCCGCCTCGACCACGACCAAGCTGCCCGTCAGTACCACCGACTTCGACCACGCCATCATTACCGCTGCGCTCTACGGAGCCGGCCATGCGGCTGACTATGTCACCCATTAACCCTCCAATACCAAGCATACGATACTCTTCGGATTCAGCATAGCCTTGGTACCACTCTTCAACCGCAATTTTGTCGATGATTGCACGGGCCTTGGGATCGTAAAATTCTTTGGGGAGTTTTGTTTCTGGGCCGTGTGCGTCCGTTGCGTTCAACGTGTCCATGATACCTGAAAGGCGTGGACGCGAGTCAACGGCTACTTTTGCTTGGTCGGGCATGTACTTTGACAAGAGTTTTGAGAGATATTGCATATCGTCTGTATCGTTCCATTTCTTCGCTGTCCTTTGGGCAAATGCGCGGCTGAGCTGAGCGAAACGCCTACAGCTTGCATCATTGGGAAACAAGGTCTCGTCTGCAGGCGTTCTGGTGACGATGGTTGGCGGCGGCAAATCAGCTGTGCGAGCTGATGGCGGGTAAAGTCCCCAAAAGGCTTGCTGGACGGATTCAAGAGCTCGCGGAATGGGTGTGGCACGAATGTATATCATGTCACTGTCAGATATGAGCTTTGGCATAAACTGAAGTTGGTCCACGTAGAGATGGCGAAGGCGTTGACCTAGTGCTAATGTTGTTTCTCGTCCTCGGTCTGTGAGCTCGCCTGGCTGGCATATCGCATCGAATTCTCCTTGAGGGCCCGATGCAATGACAGGGCCGTCATCGCTACCGAATGTTTCGAGCCTGCGGCGGAACTCGAGAGAATCCCAGTCTTGAGTGGTCTTTATAACGCTGGTGAGTTGCTTTGCGTGGTTGCAGTATGGCCAATCTTGACAGTGTTAGGCTTGCCAATCAACCTTGTCATCAACTTCTTACATGGACTTAGACCTGTCTTAACCTAGATTAACAGAATGCTTTCATTGCAGAAGTTGAGACACACTTTTTGGAATCGCGGGGAGACTGGAGATCGTTCGCCGTGGCGTAAGAGCTACATAAAGTTACGAGGCAGTACTAATAGCTGGCCATGGCTAGACTGACAATTTGCACAAGTTGCAGCTCAAGCTCTTTGGGATAAAGCTTGTCTAATTCCTGCTGCGAGTAGGGCTGCCTGGGTACGAGAGTCGTCATTGTGTACGTGTAATATGTGGAAGTTTAATACTGAACAGGTATGGAAGCCAAAAAAAGAGCCCGTCTAAGGTCTATATGGGCTTTATAATAATAATTCGTCAAGAGTTGTTGGCTCTGGTCTGGAGTTGCAACTGCCAGTTGGATGGAGGTTTTCCGTCACGTGTTACGTCATTGGCTCGAGGCTTAGTTAAGTTAACTAACTATTTATGGACTAGTTAGTTAGTTACTTTTCTAAAGCAAAAGCCGACGACCGATGGGAAAAGCTTCAGGATCGCACTATCAGTGAGTACACGTGCTATTTATTCGCTGCTGGCATGCGCACAATTCTTGAATACTCGTTATTTTTCTGATGTCCTCTAAAGATCCCAGAAAAAGTATTTCGTGTACCATCCCGCCGAGTCGACAGGTGTAGTCAAGGCATTCTTCCCTACTCTCAGCTCACGAGAACCATTGACGATAATGCTCGGCGCGTATGTCTGCAGACAATGCAGGACTCGAAACTCACATCATATTCCTCGTCTGAAAAGCTTTCAACGGCAGCCACGAGCCACTTTCTTTTCGTTGCAACCGCAGACACCACACGACGAAGCTATCACAGCACAACCTCAACATGGGCGCGACGTTGCAGAGTCGAATCCGCAATCCATGCCAAACGCTCCTCGGCCTTCAAATGGGGAACGTCGGCCTCACCTCAGTAGATACTCTGCTCTTGTACAGGGCGACGCACATGATAGGAGCGTGCCGTCGGTACCTACTTCAAAACCACCCAACCGCAGTGGACCTGCTGTGTTACTTGCGCATATGTTGAGGCAAGGAGATGTGATTGCTGCTTGGACATGGTTCAAGAACCACTATAAATCAAAGGACTGCGAAGCTTTGGTGGATTTCGAGGAAAGCGATGTTCCTCTACTTCGCAATGGGAGAGTGTTTGAAACCTTCCTAGTAGCTGTCAACGCTGCATTCTGCGCGGGAAGGGTAGGCCTCTCAGTGACCCCAACCATGCTGCTCTTCAGGTACGAACAGCTCGGTCTCGCACGCGACGATTATTGGGCAAGACTCACCCTGGGATATCTCACCCACCACGCCATGCTAGCTGTCAATGCCCCACCAGGAAAGTCTGTTGGAGACTTGCCTTCCCTACTATCAGAGTTACTTTCTGTATGGCGCCTATTCTTCCAAGTAAAGGGGTCCAACAGGTTACCGCTGGACTCGATCAGTACTGAATGGAACCTTCCCGCAGTTGCAGATCTCCCCGAGCTTTTCGAGTCCAAAATCTTCCATGACCGCCTTCAAGACCTCCATCCCCGCTATATTTGTAACGCAACGACTGCATTTTGTGCGGTCTATCTCTACAACCTCTCAGATGCTTTGGCAGCGAATGAGGCGTTGCAACAAAAAGCTGCGCCTTTCATTCGGATTCTTGGACGTCTCCTGGCTGGATCTTTCGTAGATGGCGTCTTTGAACATAGAACCTTTTCAAAAGACTTTCAGAAACTCGACGAGAGCACCAAAAGAGAAATCATCAAAGAGATCGACGCAGCACCCAGACGAGCCTTACGCGAATTAGGTTCCGCAGGGGAAACTTTAGGAGAAGAGCGAACATCAGATCCTGCGGCGAATCTAGAGTTATACCATCTCAAGCGAATCGCACGATCAGTGGAGTCGAGGAGTTCTGCAGATATCCTCGAGCTAAACTGGACAAGTGCCCTCGAAGATTTTCAAGACAATGGAAAACCAGCAATACCACCACGCGTATATAATGCTTTTCTTTCTGGATTCATGATCCTCTTTCGAGCTCATCGCTCTGTTGAGGTATGGAATCACATGGTGGCCAACGGTGTCAATCCCGATTTGCACTCTTGGGTAGCACTTCTCGAAGGTTGCTCCAGGACAAAAGATTCCAAGGGCTTCGATGCCATGTGGATGCGTATGCTCAATACTGGTCTTGAACCCGATAACTACGCCTGGACATCTCGGATCCATGGATTGTTCTCTATGCGCAGAATCACCGAAGGTCTGGCGGCTCTCAACGACATGGGCAAACGCTGGCTCACCGCTGAGGATGCCAAGAACAAAACACGATCAAGCTCTCGTAAAAATAAGAGCAAACCTTCAACTCCTGTCAAAGCAGCCAACAACTGCACCAAGCCAAGCATCGAAGTAATCAACGGTGCTGTATCAGCTCTGACCCAACTTAGGACCATGCCACTTGATATGTGCCTAAACTATATCCAAAAAATTCTCCAGTGGGCTAGCGGCTTCCAGATCAAGTCAGACGTTATAACATATAATTCTTTGATTGGTCTCTACCTCCGCCATGGCGACTCCGTTACTGCGTTTAACATACTCCGCCAAATGGAAAATGATGGCATTGTAGCCGACGTTGCAACACACACTATGCTGCTGACTGCCGGTTTCGACCATCCGTCGTTCTCTGGTCTCTCCAACAAAGAACAAGCAAAGAAGGTCATTTCCATCATCGACCACATTGAAAATGCCGGCATAGCACTGAACCAATATGTTTACAGCTCTGCGATTGACAAACTGCTGAAGCAACACTCGAATTACGAGGCAGTCCACATGATTATAGCTCATATGCGCGAGAGGAACTTGACCCCTGGCGCGCACCTCTACACGAGCCTGGTGACATTCTATTTCGAGCAGTCGCCGCCCGCGATCCCAGCGGTCGACGCTATAGTCCGTCAAATCTTTACCTCGTATCGAACACCCGTAGACATTATACTGTTTGATCGCATCCTGGAAGGGTATGCCGCACACAATGAGGTTAGCAGAATGTTGGATGTACTGCACGGAATGTCTAAACATGGCAGAGTGCCTGGATGGGTTGCACTATCAGCTGTCATCCAAGCACTCCTGCGCAACGGCAACGAAGCCGAAGCACGCGCCTTTGTCCGCGACATAGAATTCGGAAAAGGCATTGCAAAGGGTGGCGTCGTAGGCGGGAGTCAAGCAGAGTTGCAATTCTTTGCCATAGCGAGCCAAGCTCGTCTCGTTGCATGGAATCAGACAATGGCGTAGGGATGCCTCTCTCAGAGACCAGTCAAGTCAGCAAATGGAGCATGTCCTTGGATTCTTAATAGACGAGTAAGATGATATTCCTCCACACATGCAAAAATGTTCAAAAAATCGCACCTCCCTATCCCCCAAGCCATTTGATGACGAATCCACGAGAGAGAGAAATGGTGTATATGAATTCTCTTTGTATAGTATACCATGTTAATTTTACGAAATACATGGAACGCTTTACTACTTCTTCTTCTTCTTCTTCTTCTCCTTCTTCTTCTTCTTCTCCTTCTTCTTCTTCTTCTCCTTCTCTTTATTTTAATTTAACATCAAGTGCTAGCACACCTCGCCATCCAAGCCTCGTCTCTCCAAACACAGCCACCAGACATAAAAAAAAAGCCCTTTTCCAAAATTTTGCATACCTCCCCATTCCTAGCTTACGAATCTGTCAAAGTCGCTGCACCTACCTTACTACTAACTAGTAATGCAAGAAGGAACTTTTCACTTTTACAGCTAAATGGGGGAATGAATTCTTGGGGGTTCCGCTGCACGTTGGAGGATGATATGTACCTATATATACAATTATTCAGCAAAAAGCTAAGCTTTGGAGAGAATTACCTGTGTCATCGGGAATAACTAATAATAATAATAATAGTTAGTTAACTACCTAACTAACTAGTTAATAGTTAGGTAATAGGTATACTACACTACTCGGGCCCAAGCTTTTTTTGCGCGGAAATTATACACAGTTTAAGCAACCATTATAGATAAGGCCCGAGTAATTTAATTCTTAGGGGGTCCGAGGAGATGTCGGTTGAGAGTTTGACTTTGGCGCATCTATCTACATTACCTAGATGGGTAATACTTCCGTAAATTAATTACTATGTATGTGCGCGCTCTTGACTAACTGATTAACTAGGTCTTAATAATAATAATAATACCTACTTTACCAAGATGGATTTTCGACTGGCCTATTTTTGTGCAGAAATGGCGCAGTACTCCTGACTCCTTTTGAGGAGGATTGAATACCCTATTGAATATTCTGAATGCTATGACATTAGCGGTGAGTTTTGTATGTGTGCTGTGAAAAGTTTATTTGCAGGTAAGCAGGTAGGTAGGTATTTAAGGATTGATAGAGTTTGTCTCTGCATGTAACATCTAGTACTCGATAGGTAAATAATAATAAGACGAAAGAGATATTTTTCTTCTTCCCTATTCAACTCGCCACGTTTACATGCATGCTTACACACGGCTGATCTTGTCATTTCCTACCGCCTCACGATGCACAAAACGACCTGGTCTGGATCCAAACACTTTGGGTATTAAATTGTCAAACATTTCAGGGGCTGAAGCTGTGTGTATAAGACGCATAAGTACTCCGTAGGTACAACATGCAAATGTGGTAAGCACAAGCCACATGCGATAATGATACTCGGTACGATACGGAGTAAACGGTGGGCTTACTAGGAAAATTGTCAAATTACCGTAATAGGTAGTGGTCACCACGGGATATTATGAGGTCTTGAGTCTTGACAGCTGAAAAAGAAGAGGGCGTTGACGCCGGGTTGTGGCGCAGTGCAGTGGATTGCATTTGCCGGGGCTTAGCTATGAAAATCCACTGTACATAGCTATGCAAAGCCCTGTGCGATGATAATGGGCGCAAGTATGTATGCATGTCACTGGGAAAAGAATCTTCCTGCGGAGAAACCTTGAAAAGAGCATGGGCTCAAGGCTCAAGGTGTGGCTAGAGTCCAGAGTCTAGAGTCTAGAGGGCTTATGGTTGGTTGCAAGATGGGATCTGCAGCTGTGGTCAAATAGGAGACGCCGGTCGAGTTTATAGGGTGCTGAATGGTGATTGGCGTAGTGCTAGGCTTGGAATCTGGAGCAACAACAGCAACGTCTAGACTCTACTCGGTAGTGTGATCCAATTAGACGCTGGCGAGTAGTTGGGAGCTGGGTAGGGAGAAGCGTTTGAAGAGCCTCATATCTCCATGGCGAACAGACTCACAGAGATGGTGGTGGAAGGGGTCACGTGACGTAATTAGTGTGGCCAGAGTGGTTAGATGAGGGGCTATCAACTTGTCAGCCAATGGACGAATAGCGGGCGGGCTCGCAACTTGGACCCCGTGTGTGTTTGCACAGCCTCCGGGTTGTGGATGGTGAGCAGACGCCATTGGTCGAGGCGGACTCGGGGTCGTCGGGTGGTTGAAAGCGAAGGCATGAAGTGCGTAATGCCGCAGAAGCCACAGAAGGGCCGGTCGTTGTTGTTGTTGTGTGGATTCGTGGAATGAGGGCGGCACGCTGGTGCGAGAAGGAATGCGGTTGGTGTGGACCTTGGCCAATCTCTGAATGTGGACTAGTTATGGATCAATATGAATTACTCCGTAATACCTAGTTAATTAGTTTATCTGAAGAGAGAGAATGATGGAGGACAAGATGCACAATAACATCATAGGTCATAATATCAAGGCCAGTCTTTGGCGGGAAAAACTTCAAAAAAAAAAACCCCCCTCTGCTAGCGTGCCCTCCAAAAAGGGATTAGCGCTGTTTTCTATTTTAGTCAGGCTCGCACTGCCACAGTCTGAAACGCTTCGAGCAAAACCAAGACTCGCTGCTGCTCCCCCCTCGAGACTCGCCCCCATTTCCCTACCTGTTCTCCTCTTCCGCACTCTGGTCCTGCTCCCACAATATTAACACCCGACTACTCGCTCACAACTTCACCATCGTCGACCCTCTCGAGTCTCGCATCTTTTTTGTTTTGCCGCCGCCCAGCACAAGTCGGGCTCCAGCCACACCACCTTCGGCAGAATCGGGGCGCCAGGAACGAGCTTACGACGACTCTGTATCAGCCTAACCGCTCCTGCCCTGTCATCCAAAGTCGCGCAACCTCCATCCCCAACACCTCCCATCTGTCTGCCTAAGGTCCTCATATCACCCGCCCGCCGTCACTTGCTAGCAAAAGCACCCTCGACCTCCATAATGGCCACCGCCGTCCAGCCTACGATGATCATGGCCCCGACCTTCAACCACCACTCCAACCAATGTGTCGACCCCGAACAAGAATTCTTCGACTTCAGCCAACTTGCCTCGCCCACGCCTTCCACCCTGAAGCGTGAGCCAAGCGCTGCTTCCGCCATCGCCAGCCCGACCAGCACAAACATCGACGACGAGGCCCAGAATCCCGCCAAGCCCAGTCATGAGTACGACCGCTTCAAGCAACAAACTGGCCTGCCGTCTGGTTCCATCGCTGGTCTCAATACAGGCTTCAACTCGAACTTCATGTTCTCCTCCACTGGCTTGGATATGGAGAGCATGATGGCCGATTCTTCCATGATGGACTCTTCATGGAACACTGGCCTCAACGTGGATGCCAACACCCACATGAGCGGCATGGACTATGCCCAAAACACCCTCTCATACAACGACAACTCGCAAGACGACTTTGTCGACCCTACCGCGATCGAGGAGGCACCCCAGCGTGTCTGGCCTGGCATGCATCAACAGGCTGCTGCCGCCAAACTCCACGCTCAACAACAGCGACAACAGCAGTTGGCTTTCCAAAGACAGCAGGCACACCAGCAACCCGCCCGTCTTTCATCTAGCCAGGCTGCCAGGAAGACTCCAAGCCCTCTCAGCGATGCTCGCACAGAAGAGACCATTGCGCGCGTCGTTGCCCAGATTCGAGCCAACAGCCAGAGCGCAGCCTCGTCTATTGGCGATAACAGACAAGACCTCCAGCCTCACATTATCCGCGCAAAGAAGGATGAGGAGGATATGGATGAGGACGAGAGGCTGCTTGCTTCTGAAGAAGGCAAGAAGCTCAGCTCAAAGGAACGTCGTCAGCTCCGTAACAAGGTGTCTGCTCGTGCTTTCCGTTCCAGGAGAAAGGGTATGCCACATGAACAGTTCACTGGAAAATGCTTTTGCTAATAGTACACAGAATATATTGGTCAACTCGAAGGTGAAGTCAGCCAGAAAGTGCAAGAAGCCAACGAACTTCGTGCCGAGAATGCTCTTCTCCGAGAGGAGAATGCTCGCTCACGTGCCTTTATTGAGCGCCTCCTCCGCCACCAGGCCTTTACACCTTTCCTTGAGGAGCTGTCCCGGGAGGAGAGCGTGCAGCCCAAGTTGCCAATGGCTTCCATGGCCCCAATATCCTCGACCTCTGCTTCCATCACTGCTCCTGCCCCAGCTCCTGTCCAGTTTCCGAGCCAGCATTTTGGCGGCATGTCCCGACCTGAGAACACTCACGTTGGCATGACACTGGTGCCTGAGACCCAGTTCGACTTCTCAGCGCTCAACATCAACAATGCCAACTGGAGTGTCAACAATGGTTTCGGTTTCCAGCAGCCCAGCGTCTTTGCCGTCCATGAGCTCCCAGAAGGCCCAGTCAATCCCCTTGACACGGAAGCCATGTCTGGCAAGGGCTATAGTGCCATTTTTGACACTGAGGATGACTTGTCCACCGATGAGGCAAAGCCCGATTTCCCCGTCATCGAACGACGTGCCAAATCTGCCGCTGTCACCCCTGTCGAGATTGAGGATGACGATGACGAGCTCTATGCATCATCGCCAGCCCCTTCCAGCCCCGTCAACGCTGTATCTGCCGCCCTACTTGAGAATCACGAGAACATGTTCACCAATCCTGAGAAGGCTCTTGCGCACTTCTCGCTAATCATCGCCGATGAAGCACAGGAGGCTTGCTTGGCTGACCACCTTGCGAGGAGAATTGCGTCGTTTGAGCCTGTGCTTCAGAGAATAGCTGCTCTGACCTCCATGCTCGACTCATAGTAGTCAGCATGGTTCTGTGTCTTGGGCTGGTCTCTCACTGTTTCTCGTCAAAAGCAAGCAATTATTGGTGTGAACTTGACAAGTGGTGGCCGAATACGAGTGCTACATTATCTTCTTCGTCGTTGATTGTGCTCTGCCTGGGCTCATAAAGGCTATTTTATGATATTACGATTTCGTTTGTCGCCATATATACCCAGGCTGGCTGTTTTGTTGCTGGCTGGGTTTCGTTTATCTGGAGTGTCGATTTTTATAACAAATCTTTTTTTTTTTCTCCTTTGTTTGCGACATTAGGGCGGGCTATAGCGTGCTGGGCTGGCGTTGGCCGGAAACTTGTTCTCAATACCTCTTTGTTGTGTGCACACTATAGGTTATTTACCTGGTGCATGTAGAAGGATTAAATCAGATTATTCAACAGTCTAAGATGGTTGTGTAATGTTTGTGATTGTGATGGTTCCTTTTCGGTGATCCTGTGAATATTTTCGTCTTGATAAGGAAACAATCAATAATTAATAAGGCACAGATCAGGACAAAGTCGAAAATGGTAATGTGTGTAACTAATACATTATATTATAACTTGAACAAAACCTCCCCTCCCCCCCTACCTCTCACCTTGGGTCCCAAAAAAACGCCATGTTAACATGCATCATGCTTTCTCCCTATCCCTCTCCCATCCTATATACACTCGACCCCCAGCCCCAACAAAAGAAACCACTCCGACTCCGACTCCGACTCCCACTTCGTCAACAAAGAATAATCAAGACGTCTTCTCCCACACGCCGCCACTAAGCACATTCCGCGAAGAAGCATATTGATTCTGCCACCGGGTCCGAGCACCGTCAATAGCCGCGCCTTCTTTTGCAGCTACAACGGTGGTGTATGTCAGGCCGAGGGCTGTAGTTGTTTGTCATTAGCGTTGTCAGTAGTTATATGTATTTATTTTCAATCAGAGTCTGGCAAGGAAAGAAGCAAAGCTCAAACCTACCCAAAAACCCCATGAAAGCAGGGAGATAGGATTTCGGCGCAACAGGCATATTTTTATTTCTTCTTCTTCTTCTTCCAAAAGTAATTTGATTAAAGGATTTGGAGATGTGGGTGGTTTGACTTGTGTGTGTGTGTGTATATCGTAGGAGCAGGTGTGGAGTTTGAGAATGTAGATGTAGATTTAGATTCGAGTAGAATGCTGGTGTGTAATTATATGATATTGGTATTGATATTGATATTAATGTTGATGTGTATTGCTGGGAGAAAATGATACTTGGTAAATATATACTTGCAAGAACGTAGCGGCCACCGCCGATAAACGACGAATGGCGACTTCATTCCCGACGCGTTGGCGTGATGTTTGACAGAGTGGCCGGGATCCGGGTTCGCGGACACGAATTGAAAGGGGGGATTTTTCGAATGATTGTTGTTTGGTGGGGTGGGTGGCGAGATATTTTGGGGGCGGGGGTTCGGGTGGTGAGGTGGGTCGTATGATTGTGTGGTGATTTCTCGCTTGGAGGTTTGTTTAGCGTACTCTGTAGGCAGTTAAGCAGGTGGCAGCGTTTTGCATGTGAGTTTGTCTTATTGTATGTAGGTATTGCATTGTTGGGGGGGGTTTCAAACGTCAAATATGTGATTCCTTGGATTATGAAAGGGGGTAGAGAAGAGTGTGAAAAAGGGTAAGATTTTTTTTTAACTGGAGTAGTCATAACTATAACTAGTTATAGCCATTTTGAAATCTTGCAATCTTATAAACTAGAATATACAGACAAAAGGACCGCCCGTCATTCCTGCCATGGTCCTCATTATTCCTGATATACAGCGGCACAAGCTGCTAATCTGTTCGCTCAAAGGATTCATCCACCGTCTTGAAGAAGCCATCCAGCTCACCAGGCATAGCCATAGCGGCAACTATAGGCTTTCACAAAGTCAGTATATATCTTTTCGAGTATGAGACTGAAGAGTCGGGGGGGATTAAAATGTCTCACTGTGTTCATGTCCCCGTTTCTCTGGACTCGCCATGTCCTGCCCTCGCTTGTTCGAATCTCTTGCTGCTCATAAAAACCTTCGACCAGATTCGAAAACCAAATCGCCGCCAGTCTCCGGTGGATTTTGTTCAGTTTCTGGCCAGCTTGCTGCACTACAGGACCGTCCAGCCAATACTGTATATTCTCCCATTTCTGGTCTGGCAAATCCCACCTGGAGAGATCAGACGCGTAAGCTAGGATGTCAATGTGTAATTCTTCCACAGCAGGCAAGCGCTCCAGAATCTTCTCAAGGGCAAATGAAACGGCGTCTGGTTTTGCAGGCGTAGTGTCAGGGCTGAGTTGAAAGCGTCCGTTTACGCGCTGGAGGGTTTGCGGGCGAGACCCATTCCACCAGTCGTAGCCGGGCCACACGACGACTCTAAGCTTACGGACTCTATCCAAGAGAGGCAGCAAGGCCAGAAAGCTAGGCGACAGTTCTTGGCGGGAAGGATCGTAGTAGCCGAATTGGCCGCGTTGAGCTCGCGAAGCTTCAATGGTTATTCTGGCATAGCGGTCATGCATGCGTTCGATTTCATCATCGCCTTCATTACCAAGCCTCTCGGCCAGAATGCGGCTCATGGCCTCTTGGCTAGAAATTGCAGATGCGGGGTCTGGCGTTGGGATGGAATTGACAGAATAAAAGTGCAATTGGAGGCATTCTTGTCGTACTTGCCTGCAGAGGCTCAACAGTGCGGGTGGAATGCGGGAAGGCAGATAGATGCGAGTGTCAATAAAAGTGCTAGCATGGGCGTTGGCCCCCCTGTGTAAGTTGGACGTGTTTGGCTTGTGGCTGGAAGTGTATACATATGCAGGGAGGATCAGGTGACTGAATATTTCGTCGCGTATTTCGCGCGGAAGGGTTATGAGGGACACGGCGGGAGCAGTTGTCATGGCGGTATAGGGTGAAAATGACGAAGATGTTTTTAGGTCGAGTAGCAGTAGGTGTGGCTTTGTCAGTAAATGTCCAAGACTAGGTAATCAACAGGTTGCCTGGTCAGCAGCGAACATGGTGCTCGTTGTATAAGAGAGAGATGGGACGCCATGATAGTAGGCCGCGGTACGGAGTAGATGAAACCGTAATAGACATGTGGGATGCATGATTGAAACGTGAATGTGAAGAAGAGGGCGTGGTTGAAATTGGGAAGCCGCGACCGACCAGTCACCAGTAGTTAACCACAGTCAGCATTGCCACACAAACATGGCTGTAGAGGTCGAGTGCAGATGCAGTTTTCAGGTCGAATAATTAGAATAAATAAATAACTAGTTAACTAGTTAGTTAACTAATAATAATAATTAGAATATCTCCATGCAGACCAGAGAGTAGCTTTGCGGGGAGGGTTGACTAGGCAATTAGTTATTGGCTGGCCCGCTATTAGTTGACTAACTAGTTCACTTCTCCTCATCGTCATTAGACATAACTAGTTCTTAAGACTGCAAGTTTGACCTTTTTTGCTTGTCGCCAACATCTCTTGCCAAACATGCCCGACTTCTTTTTGGCCTATATGCGCCCGCCTGCCGTTGACTAGGTAGCCAACTAATATCGTTGCGATCCACGGTCCCTCCCCGTCATCGTATCAAGACTTCAGCCCTCACCCATCACCATGAGCAATGAAGCCACACGGCCTCACTTTACTGCAAAACTCCTGGGGCCATCAGCCGGAACCGCCTTCCAGATCGCGAATCAGCGTCCCAGAGCCGCCCTGGCAACCTTGGGGCTACAGCAAACGCAATAGAGCAGGTGCAGGTGCAGATAGGTGCGCTGACTTTCGTTATCCCATGAATCTGTGATGCTCTTCTCCCATGTTTGCTTGCTGTGCATCTAATTCATCAAATATTCATTTATGGCGCCCTTGGTCTTCTTTTCCTGAGCTTACCCTCGCCAGCCTTTGCCAATTGTCTTTCCTCCTCGTCTTGGTTCACACTCACACTCTTTAACCACTACTTCCATCTCGACATCCCCCACCACCGAGCCAAACATGGCCATAGAAATGAGCTAAGCGCAATAAACGTTGATGGAAGGCCAGGTAGACGAGTCTAGTAACACAGCAGCTACTCAGCCCTCTGCGGCGGGAGAACCCAGCACCAGCCTGTCCTCGTACTCGCGCGTCGACAGTGCGCAAATGCAAACGCCCTCACACAACAACAATTTTGTTGCTCCTCCCACGCATTATCCCCCAGGTAACCACTCTGCCCACGGGCCACCCTCTCAAGCTGGACCCTCTACCTTTGCGCCCACAGACGACACCACGCTCAACATCCCACCAGACTACTGGCTGCCCCCGCTTGTCTCTCCTGTTGAGTTGAAGCGGCCAAGGGCAAGTATGGAATCCGAAGCCATGGACAGAGGTGTCATTCCTGCGCTCAGGGCTCGATCTGCCGTAGCTATCATAGCATATCGCAAGCCCACTGAGAACCCCCATGCCAATGACATATGGCCCAACCTTCGCAGTCCAGCAGAGCTGCCTGCCCGGTATCGCTGCCTTGATAGAAGGGAAGGATGGATGTCCAAAGCAGAGAAGCTCAGCCGCCTTGTCATGATGAGGGAGAAAGATGCTAACTTTTGGCCGACGGATCAGGCACACGCCACTCTTCCAGACACGCACGTCGGCCGACCCCATTGGAGACTGCCTGTTGAGATTGTCGAGTTTATAGCGTCGTATTTGAGCCGCGATGACATCAAATCCCTACGTATGGTGAGCCGCGAACTGGATCATTTCGTCTCTCAAGTCATCTTCGAAACAGTCGTGGTGCCGTTCAACGCAGGCATCTACGGTATGCTCGACATGGGCACAAAGTCGGATACCAAAGGTAAGGGCCGTGCCAGTCTCGACAAGCCAGAATACTCGTGGACAAACACCGCCGGCGACGACGTATACAGTGGCCATGGATTGGATGTGTTCAAGGGTTTTGGAAAACACATTGTAAGATTTGGAATGAGCTTTGAAGTCAACGAAGACTCATTGTCACACCCACCTGAGAAAGCCCTCACCGAGAAACTGACCAGCTTTTGGGGAAGTTATGACTGGCCTTTGAAGGGATATCGACGCTTCGATGCTGTCGCTGGGCTCGAAAATGCAGCGGATGAGACGCCACGTATGGCCATGGCCTTCTCGGAATTGAAAAATGTCAGGGAGCTCGCTCTGTCTGTCGACTCTGGGCTAGGGTGGCTCAATGGTCCCGACCAGTCGCTCCGTGCTTGTATCCTCCAAAGGCCTCCAGCCGTCTTTGGTAATCGCAAAGGCATTCCAGATCGCCACGAACAAGCACAGCGTGAACTCTGGACTCACATTCAAACCCGCCACCGGGCTCTAGGTTCTGACATCAGGCTGGCTAGATTGTACAGACTGGAAGGCACACGACCTCTGCCGGAACTTGACGAAGCCATGATGATGGTCGATGAGCAACCCACCATACCATACTTGCATCAACGCGTCCTCAATGCCGCAGCAGTGTCTAATCCTACGTTTAGGCCTTGTCTTGAAGTTCCTGTGCAACGTCCTTTCGACCATCCAGATCGCTTGGTGCGGCCACCTCCGCCCCTTGACGCTGGCATAATGTTCACCTCGCTCCTACCAGTGGCAGACGACACGCATTTCAAGGGCTCCATCATGCCGGCATATCTCACCCAAGCACAAAAGGAGTGGCTGTTGGAGACGGAATGGGCCCAGCGCGCCTTCTTATCCTCTTATATGCTTTCAATCATCGACAACACTAAATGTTTTAGTCAGGTCCAGACTCTCAATATCTCCAGACTTCCAGACTCGTACCTGCCTCTTCTGGATCGCGCCGACTTTTGGAATGCATTGCCGCAACTGAAGAGCCTGACTTTGTTAGTCTCCCCTGGCTGGCGAACTGTTCACAAAGACCCGGCTGGTTTTGTTGATGAGGTAAATATCGACCCCGCCACTAGGGTAAGTGCATTCTATGAAATACTTCGAAACCGTATCGCTCGTCTCGCCAGCATACAGAACCTAACGATTGGGTGGGTCGGAGGTGGAGAGCATGCAGAAGGACTACACGCTCGGAATAAACTTCTCATGCCAGCGCCATTGTTGCCCCTCTACCTGAACATAGGGGATCGGTTTACGCCTAGGCAAGAGACGATGACAGAGCCTGATCCAGACAAACTGGGTGCATTGCTTGTACATTTTCCATATGTCGTGCGCTTGGTCCTCAAAAATAGCTGGATTACGCCAAGCTCGCTACGTGGATTCGTCAAATGCCACGATGCATACTCTTTGAAGCATTTGGTCTTGGATTCAATTTCGCTCACTGCCAATCTGCGGCTTGACCCGAATCCGCCTTTTGAACCAAATACTGTAGGAGTACCAGTTGCTGGGAATTTTGGTGTAGCCGCACTGGGGGCCCTACTAAGTATGAATGCAGGAGGACAGGGTGCTGCACAGCCACAAGCACTCAGCATCCCGGTCATACAGGCTATAGCTCAGTCACTTCTTGTGCAGCTACGGCATATGATCATAATGTTACGCGTATATGGTAACGCCGGGATTGCGCAGCAGCTATGTCAGCTTGTACAGTTCCGCGCACAGCTACAGCAGCTATTCCAGCAATCTCTGCCAGTGCAGAATTCTTCCCAAGCACCAGTTGGACAGCAAGTGCTGCCTCAAACACCACCAAATCCTTTTCCGTACCGCCGGGCTAGTCTTGCTGAGTTGCTAGTTCTGTCGGCCCAGTTCCAAGCCATGCAACAAGTTTACGCTCAAGCCGGTCTTATTCCTGGGTTTGTTCTTGGTTATGTTCCTGGGTATGTTCCTGGGTATGTTCCCGGGTATGTTCCCGGGTATGTTCCTGGTCCTGGTCCTGGGTATGTTCCTGGGTATGTTCCTGGGTATGTTCCTGGTCTTGTTCCTGGGTATGTTCCTGGCCTTGTTCCTGTTCCTGCTCCTGTTCCTGGTCTTGATCCTGCTCCTGCTTCTGTTCCCGCCATTGCTCCATGGGCCCACTGGGGTAACATAGACGTTCGATTTCTTCTCATATCCGCGCCGCGCCCGGGATCTTGGACAGATGTCATCGACGTGATCTCGCCAGGCACGAACCTTGGCGACTTTGGTTCCATCTTTTCGCAAGCCGTTATTGACCGCCAAACGTCGCTCGAGTCTATTGAATTCATCTCGTGCGGCTATGCCAAGCTTCCAAACACTGATATCGAACAATCTGTCTTGGACCCAGTACCGGAATTTGCCGCATCTTCTCCCCACCTAGCGTTCTCGAAGCGATGCAAAGAATTGGGCCTTGTCATGCTGAGCTCGAAATGGAGGTACCTCGGTGAGATTCTCCAAGACGCTCGGTCACTGGAACTACTTGCTCTGAAAGAAGGATGGGACCTGCGTACCGGCTGGGATGACGCTGAAAAGGCCCAAGCCGTCGAGTTTGATGGCCTTTTACCTGGTGGCAGCGGTCGCTTTACGGGTATTATTCGGCGTCTGGACCGGGTTGATGGTTGACGGACGTTTTTGTCCAAAAAAAAGTCGATTTTCCAAAAAAGTCGATGTTCTAAAAAAAGTCCATTTTCTGACTGGGCGTTTTAGGCAAAGCATTAGGGTTACGGCTGTCTATGGCTGCATGTCATTAAGGGGGGGGGGGAGAAAAAGTTAATAGCGGGTAGTTATTTCACAAGGATGCCTTTTTTTGTTTTGGAAAGGCAATATCAGCTTCTTTTCTTAGATAGTAAAAAAGACTAGGTAGATAAAGGACCAGGATTTTAATATTCCGGGTATTTGGTGTAGGGATGGTAGAGAGAGAGAGAGAGAGAGAGAGAGAGAGAGAGAGAGAGAGAGAGAGAGAGAGAGAGGTAGAATTAATAGGAAAAAAGGAATGCATGCCTAGTTTATCTAGATAGCTTTTATTATTTCCTATAAGTACCTAGAACACTTTAATAGGTAGCTTAGATTAATAATTAGGTAGGTAGGTAGGTAGGTAGGTAGTAATTCGTAGTAATTTAAATCTAAAAAAAAAGGTTATATAAGTATCTGTTTCTTAGCATTTAAGCTTAAGTATAGTTATCTATAATTCTTACCTAGCTTAACTATACGTACACGCAATGCTTACCTCTATATAAGAGCTCTAATAAGAGCTTTATTTAACTAATATTAGAATTAACTACCTATTCTATTATAAGCATAAGGTAGTATAAAAGGAAGTAGCTAAAAGTCCTAGGCTAGTAAATAAGTAAAGTTAAAGTTTAGGTTAGGTTTACTTATATAATACCTATAACCTAACCTAATATTAGAATTAACTACCTATTCTATTATAAGCATAAGGTAGTATAAAAGGAAGTAGCTAAAAGTCCTAGGCTAGTAAATAAGTAAAGTTAAAGTTTAGGTTAGGTTTACTTATATAATACCTATAACCTAACCTATAACGTGGTTCATAAGCGAGCTGATCACCCAAGCGAGCTGATCACGCCCCACCAGCGCGGCGACGTCGAGACGATAACGCGTAATGTCTCAACAACGAAACACCCAGTTGTCTTATCCTGAATCAGACCTACAGCTTGCCTTACTAGATATTAAAAATCAGCGTGTTCAGAGTCAACGACGCGCTGCTTCTATATATAACGTTCCCCAAAGTACACTATCAACCCGACGCGCTGGAAAGCGCCCACGACGCGACTGCGAGGCGAACTCGAAACGACTAGATAAGCTAGAAGAGGAGGCTATAGTTAGACGTATCCTTGAGGAGTCTGAGCGAGGATTTGCGCCTACGAAGGCTGACGTTCGAGCAATGGCTGATCAACTGTTGCAACAACGGGAGGGCGAC
>SSBG01000078.1:51178-80280 GCA_028220655.1 Shiraia bambusicola | reverse complement strand
AGGTCGCACCTAGTCACTCCTGATTGGCCAGAAAGCTCGCTTAGCGACGCTAGCGTTAATTAGCGCCATCCTAGCGCAACTCCATGTTTTCTTGTGATCTCTAGGATTGGACTCCCATTTCCATGTCCAATCTGACAAGGCCATCTTAATTCAGTATTAGGAAACTAAGTAATTATTGCACTTCCGCTAAAATTATATGGCGCTGCATGCAATAAGGGTCCCTGCGTGCTAGGATATTAGCTCAAAGTTATCCACCAATTAAGGTTATATTGTGGTGATGATTATGCACCTCTGTAGTTCCCCACCTGTCCTTACGCGGTGTAGCGAACCCGCTGGACTCCTCCAATGGCAGGTATAATAGGTCAACACATTACTTTGTTCTCTCTACCTCTCTCGCCTTCATGACCTATTATAGCTGTATCCTGTGTGGGTTCGTTATCCGCTCTTCAGAGAGCGACGCCGCCGAACAGTGGCTAAGGGAATATCGCGCAAGTACGCTGGCTGAAGCACTGTTGTTACTACACCACACTGACGCAGCAAGTCTATTCGCACATATCAGGCTATTCGGTAACAGGCGTCGGATGTTATGATGGTAGCGCTTCCTGGACTGCGCCGTCGGACCCTGCTCGGCGATGGGACGATCACGATAGCAACCTTTAGCTGCGCGAGTTGCCAGTGATGCGACAGGCTCCGCTGCATGGCCGCCACGGATTTGTCCTACATAACGCTTGCTAGATGATGCTAGGGAGGGCATGGGGCCCAGAAGAGATCAGGATCGACCGGCTGGTAGAAATATGCGAATCTCTGCCATTTCCCCTTCGCACCAACAGCTTAGGCTGGCAGCACTACTACAGAGGCCTTCTGTCTCTCGACACCCAAAATTATTTTCCGTAGCAAGAAACTTTGTTCCAGCCCCGCAAGGCCACCTCAGTTTTCTTGGAAGCCGCCGCAAACCCCTACGACGTGCTTACCATGCCTACAATCTTGTTGAGCTGTGCAAGACCTCAACCGGCCCGGGGTACGGAGAAAACTGCCCATGATTGTTTTTCTCGTTTGGCGTGGGAGCTTCGTGAGGCTATTACCGTCTTGCTTACTACTGCAAATGCGCTGGCGTTGCGCGAGGCATCCGCTTCGTTCCTGCCGCTGCTATCAAGCAGTACTTTCTGGGCCTCTCGATTTGTAGGCGACTGGGAAAGAGGCTTCGTCTTCGAAATGCACGGTTGTCGAGAGCCTACAGATTGGCTAGAGTTGTACCGGCTAACCAGTCGAAAAAGCGGGCCTTCTGGCCTGCGAAATAGGTGCCGCATTTGGTACATCATCAAACTACTAATAGAGATTGCTAGGCTTGAGCGTAACGATTGTCTGACATGTACAACCGATCAGACTATAGGGCCACCACCCTGGTTTCAAGTGACTGGTGACTTGAATTTTGATAAGCTCGAAAGAAACTGGAGACCTTTTGAGCGAGGGTGTTGCTCCCTAAGCACTATCGTCGTCACAGTACCTAAATGTCTCCTGAAGATTGGAGTTTCGACAATCAGCTTCAGCAATATGACCTACGTCACAGGACTTCGTTTTGTTGCTAGGGGTACATCTAACATCCGTATCGGCTACATTTCTGGCAGCGAGACATTTTTTACGCTACAAGAATTATTCGGATTTAAGGTTGCAGTAAGCCCTAGTGGACTCAGAGCCCTACAAATTGTTGACAAGAACAGTCACTTGTCCCAGTGGCTTGGATGTCTAAGCGGTGTTCCGGTTTCAGAACGCTTGATTAGATCACAGCCTATTAAATCAGTAACCGTCAGACTCGATGTGAGTGATCTATAATAAGTCAAAGTACCGATGCTAAGGATTCTGGGTGTTACCCCGCTAGACGTTATTCTAGACCAGGACCTAGAGACTAATCTGACACTACGAGAGACGGCTTTATAGTACCCTAGCAAGCCACCAAACGAACTTTATCTGAATGAAAGCTCGTTTACAGGCCAAAACCCGTGCCATACCGGCTACCAACCACTGTTATGGAACTATTTCGGTGGACAACGAAGCAGCGACCTTAAAAACATTATGGGACTGTTTGTTAAGAGTAAGTACCGTTTAAGCTCTTTGGAATTCGTGTACGACGGCATCTGTGGATATTCGTCAAGTAGGCTTAGTCAATGCAATAACGAGGTAGTTCACCCGACACCAATGTTCACTATTAATGGCATTGCCGGCGAGCTTATTACATCCGTCGCTGTTCACGTGGAAAAGGATAAACATCCAGGCGCCTACAACTTCTTACAACACAGACTTTTAAAATGCTTTAGGGTAAGTTAATACCAGAAAGTGCCCTTCCCCCGCTTGGAGTGCACTGGACTAATTGAACTTCGTGCGATAGATAACCACCAATCGCGGTCGGGAGTTCTAAAGTAATGTTAACTGCAATCATTCAGAGATGCAGTCCTTAACTATTGCCGCGGGAACAACAATTACTGGTTTCTATACTAGTGTTACTGGAGGTTATACTTCTCTGGTCCTGGTCCGTACTAAGGCAGGTTGAGTTAGGCGTTGTACCTCAAGCGGGTTGTCTGGCGACACAAGGTTTGTTAGGAAAGAATGTAAGTGACAATCCAATTCTATCAGATAGAATAACTAGTTGCAATCTGGATAAGAGATGAACTATTTGAAGTTGACTACAACGAGCGTAATAAGGAGATCCGTCCTATCTTTATACCCTCGTCTCTGAGTCCTGCCATCACTGCCATCACTGCCATCCCGGATGGTGGTGATGTTTCTGATGGCTGCCATCGCCATCACTGCCATTACTGCCATCCCTGCCATCCCTGCCATCACTGCCATCCCGGATGGTGGTGATGTTTGGGAAGGCAGTCACGTGACATGGCACCTCGGCTGGGTCATCTGCCTTCTGATGAGATCCCGCGGCCTCAAACCTGGCCTCCTCATCAAGGGTTGGTTCTGCTGTTACGCGTTCGTAACAACTAGTTATGTGAGTATAAGGAACGCTGCCTAAAACGAATATAAATCGCTTATATAGATAGGACCCACAATATGGTCTTATTAGCCTAGGGGTAGTGTCGGAATTACTTTGAGATTATGCCGTAATGCCTACTGGCTGTGGTGGCGAAATGCTAGTAGGCAGCAGCTTCTTAGCTAGCACCACAACAGAAGTAAAAATTGGCCCTAAAGAGGCTATTACTGCATGCCCTGCTCTCTGTGTGCGTTGGAACGGTAGCGTTTAAGAGAAATTGCCTAGGGGAATTGCGCAGAGGTTTAATAAAAACAGTAACAAGTAGGCAGGCATCCACGCCTTTGGCACCTAATTGGCATACTCGTCACTCGTGTGGACGGAATATAGTTAAACTAACTAGGCATAAGGAGCTACCCGCGCAAGGGGTTGGCGGGTTGCGCGGGTAGTAGGCCTTTATCTACTCTACTTTGCCTAAGCAGCCTATCCTCTATTATAACAAATTACCATGCCCCTTAGTATCCCTCGTATAAGCCGCAGAGTTTAAAAACAGTCGATGGTTCAATCGCGGTTAGACGCTTCAAGAATTGCTTGCGCCCAAGGTGGTTGAATTCTTCTCTAAAGAAAAGAAGTGTCTTGGAGACAAAGTTTCACTAGAACAAGTTATTTATAAGATAACTAGAATCAACGTCCAATCTCTTTAGGGAGGCCCGTTATCTATCTTCACCATCGAACAACGAATGTCGTGGACTGCTAAGCGTGAGACCAAGCGTAAAGAGGACGCAGTGTATTCCTTATTAGGTATATTCAATGTCCATATACCACTCATATATGGTGAAGGGCGCAAGAATGCATTTGTCAGACTTGAAAAAGAGATTCGCGAAAATGCTTCCTAGCTCGAAAGCTCTATAGAGATCGCTTACAACGATGTCCGTAGATCAGAAAGGCAAGGCAGGGAGATGGAAAAGTCCATTGAGAACGTAATTCCACTTACTTCCTCGCGGGAAGGCGAAGCTACCGGGCCTAGCAATCAGGAAAGCTCTAGTGAGGTGCATAGTGCTCTAGCACATGTTTGCGCAGATGCCGCCCCGTCTGGAGGGATCGCAAACGATAGCCAGCAATCAAAGTTTTTCCGGAAGCGATTGTCTATAGCTCTGCGGCGTAAATCTTGGATCCAGTGGCCACCAGATATGGACATGCTCTTCGAAGCCTTTGAACGTTGGCTATCAGCGCTACAATCCTCGCTGTGTCTCGTGACAGCCAGTGCGGATCTTGAAGGCATCAAGAGAGCTACCGATTTTACTGTCACAGCATGCCACTTCATCGAATGAAAGAAAGGCCTCCGCTAGATCAGAGCTTTATCATTCCCAGTTCATTCGTACAACGATACGATTTCGATCAATGATATCTTCGAGACAATGTTGACTGAAGCGAGCACGTTTATGTCTAGTCGCCATCAAATAACATCACTGGAGTCTGGAATTGAATCTGGAGTCTGCCGCACAGAACAATTGTACTGCCAATTTACCATGGTATTATCTCACCTCTCCGAATGTTTTGTCATCTTTGAGACAAATCATCCAAGTCTGATCGTACAACTCAGCGCTTTACAGGATATTGTCGATACCTCACAGTCAATGGTAAAAGTTCTGGTTATTGCATACGGGAAGGCATCGCAGGAAGCATTAAAATTGCCTACTAATGATAATAGAATCATGGGTAGTATAGGCTCTACATCACGGCGGAAAACAGCCTTGAGAAGGAAATACAAGTGGGAAAACCTCTCCCCAATGTGCTTAAAATGACCGCACTTATCCTGAAAAAAACGAACGCGTCATCGGAGACTTGTTCAGTTATTCTGAAGACGAATAGCTCGGATTCGCGCGGAACCAGCTAAGTTCATCACTCTTTGCCTCTAATCCATTTGCTCTCTGCCCATTCGGCCTCCGAGTGCCCGTAAACTTCTTTCAGATATGTAGTAAACTCTGTAGAGACATTAATCACCCTCTCAAGATGGCTCTACTCTAATTGTTCGCGTTTAAACTGTGCGAGCTGCTGGTTGACTTGACAGTATTTCTGATTCCGCGGCCGTTCAAGCTTTTCTTCGCTAGCTGACTAACTCTATTCCGAAGCTGTTCGACTTTAGCATCGTTTGCATCGAGAGAATCTATAAATTTCCGCCGGATTTTTGAGCGGCTTCGTTTGTTCAAATTTGGATAGTGAAGGGAAATCTGAACCCGGGACTTGAAGGCTTCGTCGAATATCCCAACACGGTTGGAGGTAAGGATAAGAATACCATCATAATATTCTAGTGCCCGAAGGAATACAGATACTAGAGCGTTGCGTTGCAGTTGATCTGTTTGTCGTTCTTCAAGGAACACGTCAGCTTAGGGTTAGGGTATTCAGGGCTCTTTTCCAAAATACACGCGCGCGGCTGTCCATCCTGGTAGGTTATCACAATCTCTTGTGGGCCAAATAATTTTGCCACATGCATTTGGTTGACCAGACCCCGCGAGAACAATTCATCCGCTTCGTCATATTCACGAATGAATGCTTCATTAACACATATAATCAGAGCCTCGAGATGCTGTCAGTAGGTCTCGTCGAAGCCAGGATGCTTCTCATTTTTTAAGCGTCTACAATGATAGAGTAGGTGATAAAGCGCGTCTGTGTTTTGTTCATTGTCCGGTCGATCCGGATCCATATCGGTCACCATACCTATCGCCTTCTTCATTATAAAAGATAAAACAACCATTTTCTGAGAAACTAGTTGAGCTTCCGGGCCGTCTTTTAGAAGCTTATAGAAGTATAGTGCGAGATCCTTAACATTGTCAGCCGCTGAAACTCATCCGTGATTGGTGCATAGTATTCGTTGCAGCTATAATATGTGTTGTATGTAACGATGCTAATATCAGGGTAATCCTCGAGATATCCATTAATCGATGTTACCCGCCTCTTAATGTACCTGCTTTGCTGTCGCCTTTAAAAAGCTTTAGTATATACAAATAAAGAGCCTGTTCGTGATAAGTCTTATAGAACTTTTAACGGTCGCAGGTAACACGGTGAACAATGAGATAACTAACTAAGCTATCGCCCGGTCAGAGGATCCATCAGCTCAAAGCAAGCGCGCTTGCCTCTCTCTTTGGCCTCTTCATCCAACGCAGCATCGCTAGTCCAGTCGCTATCGTCGTTCTCGGTCTCTAACTCATGCTCCCTTTTCCGTGGAGAGTAGGTCAGCAAGGAATCCCCACGCATGTTTAACAATTTGCCTATTGTGCTCATATCTGAATTCGCAGAGACAATCAATTGGGCGACAGAGAACAACAAAAAAATCAGTCTCGATAAATTCAAAAGCAGGCGGAAGACTATTAGTGAACGACTGCACTACCAACAACAATTTTCTATAGGCAGCTAGTTAGTTATGGTACCTAGTCCGAACCAATCATAAGAGTCCACGTCTGACCATAGCATGATATTGTAAAAAATGCACAAAATCTGCGTGCGCGAATACAGGAATATCGCACTTAACAATGAAATTGACATGTTCATTAATCATGGGATTAAAAGTTTGTACGGAAGGAGGAGCTGCGGTACAAGCTCCCCTTATTCCTAAATCCGCATAATAGCCCGAATTCTCCATAACGACTTTCGCTATTACTATGGCTACTTACAGGGCCTCGACCTCGGGAAGAAACAAATTAAAAGCTCGTTAAGTTTGGCGTATTAATTCTTTAGATAATGACCTATCTAGCTCTCTTATTGATCAGTTTTCGACAATGGTTCCTATTGGTAGTGGGCAACCTAGACCTAGGCAGTGGGGAACCTAGACCTAGGCAGTGTATGCAGCTATGCCGAAGTATCCAACAAAGTATATTTTTGTGACGTACTCGTTGATGAGTGCGTTACACGTTCCCTACACAACGGTAACTTTCTCAGCTTTGAGCCTACTAAAGAAACAATAAATTTCACGTCTAAAAATATTCAACCAAACTGTGTCTCTAGGCTTCTTAATAGCTCGAAGACCCTTAGCAGCCCAGAGGATTAAGAGCGCATCGGGACGAAATGCCAGATCTTTTCGCGCCAATTATTGGCCATCGAGTCGATTCAGAAATTCTTTTCGAAGCAGCAACAATACTTAACCAGCTTTCACATTTGGCAGCGGCATTTCCACACCGCGGAAACCTTTTAAGGGCAAAGGAGTCACCCAAACCCGATTAAAGGCAGATGTAAAGACCGGGGAGAATTTTACAGCAGCTAAAAAGGCCAGAGCCCTTCTTGATGCTGCGAAAATGTTACGGAATGCTCAAAAGATGAAAATTGCGTATGAGAAGGCACTGGCCAAGGCCGACACTGCTATCAAGGAAGCTAAAGAGGCGGCGAAGGCTGCTAAGGAAGAGGTTGCGAAGCTGAAAAGGAAAGCTATAAAGGACAAAGCGAAACAGAGAAAAGCTAGAGAAGAAAAAATGACAAAGCTGATGTCCGCAGATACGCCTAAATCTTCGATTAAATTCAAAACGCAATTAGCCGCAGGTTTACTATCCCGTGGGACATATCCAGGACCTAGAAGGTATGTTTCATATTATTAGATTAGGCAGTGTGTTAATTATACTGTGCAGGCGAGAGGAGTAAAAGAACCCAACTCCACTTCAGATGGGAGAGAGAAAAGAGTGAGAACAGATGGGATGGAAACAGAGAGAGATCCATATTGAGAGGCTTCTGCACATAGACTCCCAAGAAAGTTGACTCTGCGCTGTCTCCAGAAGGTTGAAACTGCTCTGCCCTATAGACCATAGAAAAAGACCCCTATTTATACCTATCCCTGGCTGCCTTCAGTGCCCCAAAAATCCCGCAGAAGACCATGGAATCAACCAGAATCAGATGGGCCCATTGGGCCCAGCATTGACCCAATATTGACTCAATAGACTCAACTCCTGACGATCAATCAATATCCCAATATCCTCACCAAATTCGGCACATGTGGCGGGCCACATGGCCACGGCACAATACTAGGGCATGGAAGGACTAATTAAGCAATCCTTCGCCCACGTAGATATTATAGTCCTTATGTCGACGCGGGTCTTTATCACCTATTTGGACCTGATAATGAAATCATCCTTCCTCAACTTTGGGAAAAAACAATCCAACCTAGCTGGGCTATCACTATGCACATATGGCCTATGCCTGAGTCGGAGAAGGAAGAATCAGAGGTCCTCAAGACACAAGTTATTTCTTTGGAGAGTCAAGAAAAGGCTGTCTTTGACCCAGATTTACGAGGCTATGGCGAAAGATCATCATGCTTTTAAAATTCCAATGAAATGCACTATCGCAGAAGACTGTTCTAGGGAAATTCGGCATAAAAGAACATTACTCTATTGCCTTGTTAAGCAGTCGACTGATGCAACCACCAAGCCCAAATCAATGTCATTACATATAGGAGATATGGGGCAATCTCAACACATAGATCATCTCAAATTTGGCATATCTAGGAATGATTAGGTAGATTTCAGCTCTCTGTACAAGCAGTAATTCCAACATATAGCACGCACTACGTCCGACTATAAAGCTTTTGGCTGCTACAATTGCAGAAAGTATTGCTCGCCATAGGAGGCTGATTGCTGAATTAAGTAGCTGAATCATCAGATGTGTAGACTCTCTAATCTCAGCGGGCAGAGAATGGACTAAGTCTTCTAAGACTAGATTCTCATGTATATATATTCTTGCTACTTCGACCGTTAACAGCTTAAGGATATGTCACCGCAGGGTTATGCTCTTGTTGATCACGTACTTCAAGATTCTAAAGCTGTTTCTGCGTCAAAGCAGTGCATAGTACACGAGAAAGTGCTGTGCAAAGACAAGAAGGGCTTGCTACAATACTAACGCGTAGGCTACTATGCGCTAAGTATTATGTCGCGATTAAAACTAGGGTTTCTTAATTTAGTATTATAAAACTGCTTAAACACGCAATAGCGCGTTAGTTAGTGCAACCCTTACTCAATATAGTAGTACATCCATTATAGGGGGTCATTCAACCCTCGAGCCTTCCCCAATAGTAATACAACGATCCCTCGCGATTTGTCCCATTTGAACGACCTCATTTGAACGATTCGAATGATCCCATTTGAACCTTAGAACGATTCCAACGAATGATAGTAAAATCTTCCTGTAGGAGCAGTCTTAGAGCGTGACTTATTTATAACTAACCTAATCTAACTAGTTAATATTATTAATTAAAGAGCAATAGTACTTTATATTACTCTACTACATTTTCAAGACCATAGTTTGTATCGAGCTCAGCTCGTAGATTAACCCTACGCTCAATCGCAACCGCAAAAACACTTATAAGGCTAATACCTAGAGCGAACCACCAAATAACCTGGAAGCTTTTAACATAAACCCATATTACCTGCTCCCAAGTGCTAGGGTCTATTTCATTCTGTAGACGATGTGCTTGGCTTGCAAAAGAGTATGCCGCTCCTCCGCGCAGTTGAGATTGCAGCGTTGAGTCTGAGATGGCAGACAGATTATGGTCAGTAACGCTGTTGAAGATGATGCTAGCAATAGTAACACCCCAGATATACCCAAAGTTGCGAACGAAGCTGTATGCAGCTGACGCAGATCCGACGTAGCTTTCAGGGAGTGGCGCCATAATAGCCGGCAGAAGAACTGACATGGTGCCTCCTATGCCGGCCGCGGCAATTAGCTCGAACCAAACAAAGGCCACCTTTGGTGTATCAGCCCGGAGAATAGTGAAGAGTCCAAATGCGATTGCTGTGATCGCAAAGGTCACAGCATGCAATGGCCTATATCGACCGAATTTACTGAGAAGTGTTCCTGCGATAACGGCGGATACCAATGATCCAAGCGCGAATGGCAAGAAAAGCGTGCCAGAATTTAGAGGAGTACTTCCTTTAACTGCCTGGAAATAAATAGGAAGAAAGTAGGAGAGCGCCTGCAGAAGCACAGACGAGGTGAAGGTCAGGAAGAATGCAGTAGCTGAAGTGCGATTACTGAATAACTGAGGTGGTACACTGGGGTTTCTACAAATCTGAGTCAGTATCTGCGACTGTATTATTTGTGGGGAAAAAAGCCTGTGTGACTTACGCTACAAAGAATTGTTGAACGTGGAAGCAAATCCAACCAACTACCCCGAGTACCAGGGGCAGTATCGTTCTCCAGGATGACCATGGATATTGAGTGCCACCTTGTATAAGACCAAGAAGGATAGAAACGATACTCGGTGCAAATATACAGGTGCCAACTATGTCAAGGCGCAGTATTCTACTGGTAAAAGTCGACGTCTCGGCTTGTGAGGCTCCACTTCTAACCCGCATGAACGACAGAAGACCTGCTAACGCAAGGCCGCAGATGGGTAGATTCATGTAGAAAATCCATCGCCAGTTTGCCTGTGCAAGAGCACCTCCCACCGGCGGGCCAAGTGCTGCAGCAACGCCGGCCCACGAAAACATCAGGCCCAAATACTTTCCGCGCTCCCGCAAGGGAACAAGGTCGCAGCAAACTATGTCAATAAGAACATAGATTCCGCCGGCGCCGATGCCTTGGACAGTGCGACCTGCAATAAGCATTCCCGCATTATAAGCGCCGCCTGCTAGTCCACTACCAAGCGCAAATGCTGCGATTGACGTGATAAGGGGAGTGCGTCGACCGAAAACATCGGCAAGCTGGCCAAGAAGCGGCTGGAGTATTGTAGATGCTACAATAAATGAATTCGCAATCCACACGTAGTGGCGGGCCCCGCCTATCTCCTCGGTGATGGTTGGTAGCGCAGTGGTAATAACGGACACGTCCAAGGCAGAGATGAAGGACAAAAGGCAAAGAATCGAAAATGTACCCCAAAAGTTGAGATCATGTCTCTTCTGATGTTGTGGTGTTTGTTGTGTCAGCGCAGACGTAGGAACTTTCTCCGGAGACATAGTGATAGCGAAGGACAATGTAAGCCGTTTGATAGTAGTAGAAGTAGTAGTTAACTAGTAGTTATTGATTTTCGCCCGGAACGAAAAGATATTTAAATGGTTGGTGCAGAAGACCTAGGTAAGCAACTGTCACATAAGATCCATATAATTAGCGATTATCTTAGCACATGTTAATCACGTCGTAGACTACCTTATCATTTTGTACTCAAGCTATTCCAATTGGATATTGAAATCCCGAAATAGAGGCGCTTTCAGTTTGCAGGGGAACGCGGGTTAGCATTCCAAGGTTCTGTTACCTCTTTCCGATTGGACTGTTAAACCCCGAAAACGGTGTGTGCTTGCACGAAGGACCACAGTGCCAATGTATTACGTGCGTGTTCCTTTTTGTTGACTTGGAAGTTTACACAGCGATCGACATCATATACGTAGTAGATGATACACCGCGCAGATTTGGCTACCTAAAGGTTATGTATTACCTAAGAGTTATAATTATACATAGTTAGTTATGCATAGATCTTGGGAATAACACTAAAAGCGTTTTTGTATCATTGGCAATAGTTACGTTATTTAGTTGGAACAAAGAACATGCAATTCTGAGGACGGATTTGTGACAAGTTTCAGTTAGCTCAGCAGCTTCTGGGAGATAATCGCTGCTATTTCTATAGACAAATGGCTGCTCTCTATATGGGCAAGCAGCGATTATCTCCCAGAAGCTCCTGAGCTAACTGAAACTTGTCACAGTTATGAGCCCGGTTCTGTCTCCTTGCGCAGTTGTGCTTGGCAGGAATATTACTGAGGTGGGTGACCTTGCAGCGCCTTGCAGCGCCACAAGGTGGCTTGTATTGCGTTCACTGCCAGGTAATAAGATCGGCGCGTATTGAGAGAGTTTTTAGGCTAGATTGGATATTATTGCGTCTCTTCCCGACGCCTTGCTAGGTAGCCTGCTCTGTGTATATACTAGTAACGCGTCGAGAAGCTTAAGGTTGACCTTTTGCTTCGCAACAGGATTCCTTTGATATTCATCGCTCATTACAATAATACCTCCATCTAATATTGAGGCAGATACGGTTATGAGCGCACAGCGCATGGTCTTGACATTATATCCATTTAGTTCCTGCTCTTCACTTTCAACATCGTGCGGTCGTTTGGCAACTGTACCCACATGATCTTGAATTGGTCCGGCCTCGTCACAAAGTGCTCGATGTCGTAATTCAACAAAATCAGAGCCATAGCTAATTTGATTTCATGAAGGGCGAAAAACCTCCCAGGGCAGGCGTTTCGACCGAAACCAAATGACAGGAACGTTTCATCTAATGTAACTGTAGACTTAGCCTTTCCTTGTGCTCCAATCGTACCCTGGAGAGCTTTTGTTAAGCTAGGGTTCTTCGACTCGTAGGAAGCCCGAATTTGGGCGCTTTCTATCTGATCTGGCCGACAGAATCGAAATGGGTAGAAGTTTACAGGGTCCACGTAAAAGTTAGGATCCAGGTGAATGGCATCCATAGGAGTAGCGAGATAGATGCCCTTTGGTATATGCGTATCGTTCTCGATAGTGATGCCTCCTTCTGCGACAACCTGCAGTATTTCAATACGACTGCTAGTTTAAGGCTAGTCCAGTACTTACTCGTCGTGGCAGGGCTAATATAGAGAATGAAGAGACGCGCATAGACTCCCGGATAGTCGAGTCCAGCAAGTGTAGTTTATTCACTGCATCTTGCGTCCAGTCGCCCCCAGCTGACTTCAAAACGCGTGTGCACTCGTTTCGCAGGTCTTCTACCAATTGTACGCTTTCCTTATGGCTAAATATGTCTTGAAGGGCATTTGTCAACGTAAAGCTTGTTGTATGCATGGAGACAAAATTAAGAATGAGCAAGCGATGACCTATCCGAACAGGATCCATGTACTCCGGTTTTCCAGTTTTCCAAGCTTCTTCAATCAGCCACTGCAGGCCATCTCTCTAAAACATATTAACAGACATTCGCTTAAAATAGGTAGTCCCTAGGCATTATTCTAGAATAGCACATACAGGCGAATGATGCTCCACATTTGAGCATTGTTGTTGTTCTAGAAAATATGAAAGCCTCTGTTGAATCAAGGGAAGAATCGGCTTTAAACACCTGCGACGGACGATCTTTCCATAAAGGTAGATTAGGCTTCCAACTAATGGTCGAATGAACCATGGCGTAGCGTGTATGATAAAGGCGTTTGAGAAGACCCATTCAGCATGCCATTTGGTCGCCTCTAAAAACTTCTCGTCGCGACCTAAAGCACAAATGTAAGCATCGGGGACGTGTTCGCCACGAGATAATTGTTTACATACAATGCGGCTTTCCCACAAAAACTCTATTCACTGCTTCCGCGATGATTCTAAGACAACTAGGCCAGGCAGGGACCTTTTTGTAATTTTCTTTGTCTGTACCCCAATGCTTGCGCAAGCTAACCGATAACTCGTCAACAATAGCCGGTGTGAGTATATTTAAGTTTCTGGTGATCTGGTTGCGAATGACGTTGACATGGAAGCTATGAGAGAAGATCTCAGGATCTCCAATGGTATATTTTGCTTGAATGTTCTCTGACTGGGTCCAGTGAGCATCTACAATATCTTCTGCTCGATCATAAACTGATTTGAGCTGTTGGGGCGGAATAACAACGAAGGCTCCACGGTCGATGCTGGGAGAGCCGAAAATCTTGTTCTTGCTTGAGTACTGCAGCACAGTTAGTAATTATCCGTCTACCGGCAAACTTTAGCCTAACTGTTTTATAGCCATGGTCTACCATAGCCTTGCTGCCAAAAACCGATCGTGCGACTACGCGTGTCCACCAGAACCATTCTGTCTTGGCTCCATCTATAGGATGAGCTTTCCAGAATTTTGCTTGTTCGTCATTATTTTTGATGAAGAGTACGCATGAAACACCCAGAAGCCCCAATATTACAAACACTTGGAGTACAACTACCGGGTCATTGGCATGGGTCAGACGATAGCTCGGCCACATATAGTTTCTCAGTATGTATAACAGCTCCATGATAGATCATAAAAATGAGCAAAACCGTTGAAAAGGAGCTGTTTAATTTTTCCAGGGTTGTTGTTAACTTGCTCAAGAATTAAGCCGACGAGTGGTTACGTCTTCAAAATGAATTTCCGCTAAGCCAGGCAAGAGGCGTGCCATGTGCGATTGGTAGGTAAATTTTAATCACAGGGCAGACTCTCATTAGCGCTGAAGAGCGACAGAGAAACCATGTCTATTGGGGGGCCTCGTTTGACGTTACGAAACATCGCATATGACTGGCAGATACCTTGCACCTTGCAACAACTTACTTAGTTGTCTCACGGCATCTTACATGATATTTTTCGGACTCCGATTTGAACCTACAGCACGGTCTTGTAGATCATTTGTCTTTGCCTCGTTGCTACCTACTTATGTGACCGGAACGCATCATTCCAGGGCTTATCTACCCAAGATGCATTGTTTCGGAGCTTATCTAGAACGCATCATTCCGGAGCTGAACTAAAATGCATCGTTCCGGGGCTTATTATGAGCTCGGTTTTGGAGATTGGATGGCTGGACCAGCGCGCGCCGGGTAGCGCCAGGTGCCATCGCTTCTTCCTCATGTTACTTCAAGACTTCTTGCTGGGCCTTTGACTCCCCGGTCATGTTTTATACTCCGTAATCTTCACGAGATGGGGGCGCTTGGTCGCTATCGTTATTTAGTCTAGTATTTCCTGCGTAGGTTTCGTCTCATGATACCAAGTCATCGTTGTCTATTGAAATTTGCGAGTCTAGTGTATACCATGGATGAATTCCTACTCTTTCCCGGTAACCTAGTAGCCATCATCATAGCTTGTTTAGCAATGGCTACAACATTGTTGGGGTGGAATGAAATCGCGGTATGGAAGGGCAGTGCTCAATGGTTCCCAAAGCTAATCCTGGAAACATAATAGTGGAAAAGACTTCTTTCGATAGGGACTAGTTTTCAAGCCCGACTCCGCGCATGGTTGTTCTTGCTAAGAGGCCCAAACATGATTAAAAGCGGTTTCGAGATAGTAGGAATCCCAGAAATGGCAGTAGATACCAGTATCATTGACTTGTGATAGTCTCGAAATCGTCCCTTCGTGATGAATTCGCCAGATGGTCGCTATGTTTTCGTGTCCTCGGAAGAACAAATTGTAGAAATTAATAATGCCCCGGATACCGTATTATCATTACAAGCTGCCTCAAAGCAGGTATGGTCGCATTATATCACATTGAGAACAAAAGAACTGATCAATTCTAGATGCTTCAACCTATGTACACTATGCATGGGTTCAATTGGTTTGATAGAAGAGGCACTGAAGGGGTTGGCTTTATTAAAGCACTTCGTACATTGCTCACCACTCACCTTCCGGAAATCATTCCAGACCTTCGTATTGCAGTATCGTGTCGTCTCAACCTCGATGTATCCAAGTCCAAGCAATCAGAAGGTAGATACGCCTTCTCTCGGAGGACTTTCTAACTGCTTACACGATTTCAGGAACCAGCCATGTAAAGATCTATCCGTTGATGGTTACTTTAGTAGTACTGGCAAACTCTCTTTCTTTCTTCGGCCAAGAACTCGGTTAGTAAGAACCTGACAAAGAATGCATCGATCTAATGTTCTTTCTAGCGAAGAATGAAGCATTTATGAAAGCTGCGCTATCTTATGTCGAAGAAACCTTGTTGGTCGCAGAAGTGATAAGACTTGCGCCCCACTGGCTCGCGCCGTAAGTTTCAAGCTAGAAATTGACTAACTATTATGGCCCACCTAAATTAGCTTTAGATTCATTGGATCAGCGCTAAGGCTACGTGCCTCATCGCAGACCATTGTATTCAAGGAGTTGATGACAGTTGCCGAGGAGCGAGTGCGGGAGCGAGATGCAGGCCACAAAAGTATAAAACACGTACGTAAGGTCTCAGCTTGTTCGCTAGTACAGCTAACAAAATTTGCGTAGAATGATTGTATACAATGGATCATGGAAACATCCCCAAAGCAGAATCCGTGGACTGCTCAAAGAGTTGTATTCGAACTTATGGCTATTTGGTTTGGATCTGTGCACGCCATGGCAACAGTAAGATACTACTATGTCTGACTAAAGTCCCATGCAAACCACCTACTCACACACTAATAGACCGCGACATTTGCAATCGAAGATCTTTGCCTTCATCCTGAATACGTTCGGCCGCTTCGCCAGGAGCTCGAGAGCAAAGCATACTCAGTTTTTGAGAGGGAAGCGAGGGGTCTTCCGCTGCTGGACAGCTTCATGAAAGAGTCAGCACGCTTGACACCAGTTGAGTCATGTAAGAACAGTGTGCCCTAGCATCTACATCATTCCTCGTGCGGTACATCCGCTCTTTGAGGCAGTATGAGCTGACGATATGGCATTGCAGTAAGTACACGTCGCCAAGCTCTGAAACCTTTCTCTCTCGGTGACGGGACGTCGCTCAAAATTGGTGACTGGTTGTGCACGCCAGTCCAAGCGCTGATGCAAAGCGAGGAGAACTACCCACAGCCACTTTCCTTTCAAGGATTTCGTTTCGTTGATCGTGAAACGTTCAATCGTATCGATGCAACAGTTGGTGATGCGTATACGCATCAATCCCAGCCCAGCAAATTCACAGACCCTAGCAACACCTATCACGTATGGGGGACAGGAAGAATGACATGGTTAGCCCTTTTGTATGAATACTCTGAGCTAGATCAGGCTAACGAACTCTTTATAGTCCGGGGCGGTTTTATGCGGCCGCCATCATGAAGATTCTGGTTGCGCAAGTTATCAGTAACTACGACATCGAATTGGCGGATAAGAATGCTAAGAGATGGTGGACTTGGAGATCTAGTATGCTACCAAGGGGCGATACGGTAGTCAAATTTTCTCTTAGAAGCCAACTTTGAAAATATGTTGCCTGTAGTATTGTATTGGGGCATGCAACATGTTTGGCAAGGGCCCTTAAGAATTAAAATGTCACTCCTGGTTACTACAATGTCCTATGTCCTATACATTGCATAACATTATAATAATACTCCGTGCCTAATACGCATTTAGTCGAAATTAGGGTGTTATGAACGGATCTAAAGGATGCACTATAACCGCTTCAAGCTTTTCGAGGGTGGCTAACACACCTGTAACACAATCTTGTCTATATTCACGGTCCTCATCACTTATCTCGTTTCAATTACGTGCTTCAAAGACGTCCATACTTTAACCAGAACTCTAAAAGACTATTATATTTCCTGAAATCGCTAATTATATTCCAAAGGGATGAATACGATACATGCCACTTGGTTCTTTCCTTGGTTTCTGCAAACAGAAGATGTTTGTATTAGCTGTCTTTATCGAGGAGTGGAGGATTGGGATCCTCGGGCTCCTTATATAGACCAGTTCACAAGCCTCTTTCCCCGATTCCCATCGGTTATTCCCCGAGTATAACACTTCTCACAAACAGGTTGAAGTTTCCTCGTCAACACTTTCAAACCCGCAGCGAAGCATCTACAACAACTTTAGACGCATTCTTATTCGTACTACTAGAAGAAGAGTCGATTGTATTAAGATTGACTCGACCATCTGAGCCTCGAGAGTTAGATCGAGTGGATCTACCCAAGAATACCTGGGACAGATGCCATGAGAGGCGTGCATATATACCACTTTCAACAATGCTGTGGTGCCACAATCCGTACAGGCTCGGAACACAAGCTACAATCAATGCAACAGCGCATTCAACAATTCTGATAATTCCGTCAGTGAATACCATTGGTCAATCACGGTTATTACGTACGTGCAGATCATAGCATCTGTGCTAGAACTGGTCGAATACTCTATAGCGTCGTATTTATATTTCGTCGATATAATGCTTGCAACAATGCCCCTTTGAAGCTTAGTCATATACTGAAGACGATTAATAACCAGTGAGAACTTACGCGATACCACTGGCGAAAGCTACCGCTAGTCCAATTCGTTTCTGAATCGGCAGCTTGAGCCGGAGGACAATCCGAAGAGGTAGTATAAAGATGACAACGTCAGTAAAGATAGATACCAAACCCAATGTAAAGCCAGCACGCGAGCTAGCGAATTGACAGCGTGGCAGAAAGTCTTTGTCTAGAGTACCACTGCACCTGGCCGTGACCCATGACGAAACAATGAGAAAGATTGTGCCTGAGATTGTAATCGTGGCATAGGAAACAATTTTGAGCCACTTCCGAATGCCGAATAGCTTAATGTACAAAAGAAGAACAGGGACTTTGCAGCCCCAGAGCATGAGGGCGCCGAGCCAGGTTAGGGCCTGACTAAACTAGGAGAAAGGTCAGGATATGGGCAGTGAAGTGTCGTGGACAATGGACATACTCTCATCAAGTATGCAATCGAAGTGGATGGATTCACCAAAGCTGATTCGGTCAATAACAGCAAACCGGTAACCAGGGATGCGACGATTACCGAGAATGAAATGGTTATATCCACCAACGGCTGCTCCAAGGAAAACCAAACTTGTGAACAAGATGCCTTGGGAGATGTTAGCGCATAAGAAGAACCCTTGAAAGACTGGACATACAATCATGTAGGGTTGTAACATTCTTGGGGCTTTTGTGGTGCCAATTGGACACAAATCTCCCCGTGACAAACAGTGCCGTGATACACGTAATAGTCACAGATACAACGAGAAAGGTCTGATTAGATACTCTAGGCATGATGGCCAGCTGATATTACTGACACTGGGACAAGAAGGTGCTGAATCCTTGCGATTGCCGTGCGTCGCACCCTCCACGTATAATATAGGTGCCGTGCGGCGTGCCACACAAGTCATACCTAGACGTGTTTCGGGATTCATCACATGATAATCGCTTAGCATAGTTAACTACTCCGTAGACATAGGTAATTATGCTGTGCTTATCTATGGCGGGTCGGTACTTGATGGCGAATCGGTGCTTAATGGCGGTGCTTAATAGCGAATCGGTGCTTAATGGCGAACCGCTGAGCCTGCAATCAGCAAACAAGGATGCAGAAATACATGTAAGTAGGTAGTACTAGTTACATAAACGCCACAATGATTGATAATCCCCGACCTCGGGAGACCCAACAAAGGGTTCATCGAAAAGACCCGAAGTAAGCCCAAGGAGGGGTACCAACACTCTGAGCGCAATTATGATACAAAAAATTACAAGAGTAGTAGAAGATAGTCTATCTATTTTTAGGAGTGTTATAAGATTACCCTAGCTTGAAAGGTGCGTGATTTGGGCCGAGTAATTAGTTGATGTTTGTGTATCCCTATTTCCGTGTAGATTAGTTACGTACCTAGAAACTAGGTAATATTAACTATGTAGTACTAATTACGTGCGAGAGTTTGCCAAGTCCGTAGGTGCCACTGTGGGCAACGGGTTATGATCGCCACCTGCATAAACCAATACCTACTTGCCTCTGCCGCGGGTGGGATAGCAAGCTGTCACATCTGATCATAAAACCTAGTTCATATCGCAAGCTTTAGTCGCCCATCTTAAATTTCATCCCCAGCTTTTTCCAATAGCCATGTCAATCAGCGAAGCCATACAAGCAGTCAAAGACGCCTTTTCGGGCGACCGGATTGTTGTTCAAGGCACCGAAGAGTTCAAGACCCTGAACAATTCCTACCTGTCACTGCTTCAGAGCGAGTACACCCCGGCAGCCATCTTCCTGCCTCATGAGAAACAGGAAGTCGCAAAGTTCTTGTTACTTATCAAACCTTTTGTCGCTAGCGGTAACGTCCACTTTGCCATTAGAGGAGCAGGACAGCAGCCACTGCCTGGCTGCTCTAATGCCGACAATTCCGGTATCACTATCGACCTGCGAAATCTCACTGGTATTGAACTTCAAGAAGGTCTTGTTTCAGTAGGAGCTGGTGAACGGTGGGGTGCAGTATACGACAAGGTATCTGAGATAGGCCTTGGAGTGACCGGTAGTCGCTCAGCCCTCGGTGGCATAGGAGGGCTTGCCCTTTCTGGTGGACTCTCCTTCTTCTCGTCGAGAGAAGGCTTCATCTGCGACAATGTTGTCAATTACGAAGTCGTTCTGTCGTCTGGCCACATTGTGAATGCGAACGCTACCGAGAACTCTGATTTATGGAGAGCTCTGCGTGGAGGAGGAAACAACTTCGGTATCGTCACTCGTTTCGATCTCAGAACCTTTGAGCAGGGCCATTTCTGGGGCGGAGCAGTGTTTTACTTTCCTGCAAGCTTTCCTAGTCAGGTTCATGCATACTGCGATGAGCTACACAGACCGGATGCCAGCGAAGAAACGCACATTATGGTCAGCCAAGGGTTCAGTCACGTTTTCGCAGAGCTAGGAGGACATTTTTGCATGAACCAGACTTACTATACTCGCAAAGTTGAGAAACCGGCAGTCCTAGAGCCATTTGTTTCGGTGCAGCCGCAGATCGACACGATGAATTCGATGCGTATGATGACTCTCTCTGAGGCAGCGAAAGAACAAGCATCGCAATCATCGGACGGCGTGAGGTGCGTATTTTGACATTTAGACAAGACGAGTCATACACTAACGTTCGCACAGATGTAGTTACATGAACACGACTGTTAAGGCAGATGCAGCCACGTTGTTAGCTGCATCTGAAATCTTCACGGCAGCCTTCCAGCCCCTGAAAGCCATAGAAGGCTTCACATGCGCGTTCACTCTCCAGGCTTATCCTGTCTCTCTACTGCGCAAGAGCGATAATAGCTTGGGGCTTGAAGCTGGAAGCGGTCCATTGATGTCTATTCTGCTGTTGAATTGGTGGAAGAACAAGGAAGATGACAACACAGTCATCAGTGCATTCAAGAAGGTGCTCGATGAAATTGACCAAGACGCCAGTTCGCGAGGCACGGCTGTACCATTCAAGTACTTGAATTACGCATTCAGCTTCCAGGATCCCATTGCTTCCTACGGTGCGGAAAATGTGGAAAAGCTACAGGAAGTTAGCAAGAATTATGATGCAGAGGGGCTATTCCAGAAAGGAGTGAAAGGAGGCTTCAAGCTGGAGAAATAGACAGCGATGGAGATAAAGATCGGCTTTTGGTAGCTTTCATGACAAATTTCTTGCCGTCCAGTTAACATGGAATGACTATTAATATTGCGTGTAAGACGGCATCGTTCGGGGACCGAAATTTGGGATTCATCAACCTTAAGAGAATGTTGATCATGTCTGCATACGCATCCGGCCCCCACATGTTTGGTGATTATTATCAGTGCCAAGTCATACTACATACGGCGTATGGTGATGATCAGTCGTACACGAAATTAGCATTCGGCCCCCATTACCATATGCTTGCGCTCTTTGATTTGGTCTGAATAATTCGCACTCTTTACTACTGCAATTTCGATTAGTTTTAATATGGTTTTGAGCAAAAAAGATGTATTCGGCTTTGAAATACTTCGCATTCACAGGTTCCATTGCGATTTGCCTGCTATGGCTCCGACCTCTTTACAGACATGATAACACTAAAAAGCGGCCAAAAACGCAGTTTATCGTCGGCAGCAGCGGAGGAAACTTGCATTGGCTATGGGCTAGGTTGAAATCCGTCAAGTATACGCACATATGGGCACGGGAAGGCTACTACAAGGCGAGTTTCGATGAGAATTATGCTCTAACTTTTGTTACTAATCTCAACTACCAGTATTCAAAGCTCAACAAATTGTTCATTGTTCCAACATTAGACTCAGCAGGCACAATAGTGCTTCCCCGCGAACAAATCAAAACTGTCTACGGCTTATCAGAATGTATTCTCGATATTCATCGAGTTCAAGATGAAACAATGCAGATGCAGTGGGTCTTTCCAGATCCTCATATCCTTGCCGAGCGGCTTCACTTCAATGTAGTGCGCCATCGGCTCACACAAAACATCCCCAAACTCACTTTCCGCGTAGCGGAGGAGATTGAGTTTGGATTCAAGCGAGGCTGGGGCCTTAACACTGAGTGGCAGAATGTCAAGGTTTGGACATCCGCGCTTCATGTTGTTGCTGGAGCTGCGAACGGAGCATTTTGCGGTCCTCCGTTGTGTATGTAAATCTACATTTCCCTCCCTGCTACAGTGTGGTAAGTCATTGCTGATAATTCTACAATTACAGGTCGAGATATTGTCTTTTTGAACAGAATGAAAGACCATGCTATGGCCATCTTTGGGGGTGCACTAGTCTTGAATTGCTTGCCAAAGTCACTGCACTTCATATTTGGGCCTGTGCTTTCTTGCATCTCGATCATACTAGGGAACAGAGCTATGAAGAGGAGTCTACCGGTAGTGCAAGAGCGATTGGCAAGAACTGCTCAGTGGAAAGAAAAAGCGGATGACAACTGGTCTCCTCCAGTAAGTCGAGGCTTCATTATCTTTTGATGCGTGTCATCATAAGCAACCCGTGCTGACAAGCTGACACTCAGTAGGAAGATGCTCTACAATGGATCATCGACGAATGCTATAATAGCAAGGATCCATCAGCTCAACTAGTTCCGAAACGGGTCTGCCAGCGACTCCTATTCGTCAATGATGTGTCTTTGCTGACGACAGCATATACGGCACAAAATTTCATTCTGGACCTCTTCAGCACAGATCCCTCGCTGGGTTATGTAGACGTATTGCGAAAAGAGTGCGAAGAAGCGTTACGCGAGTCCAATGGCGAATGGACACATGCAGCTGTACGAAAGCTCGTGTTTGTTGATTCTGCGATCCGAGAGTCGATGAGAATGAATCCCTTTGGCACTCTGACGCTGCCGCGGGAAGTAAGTGCCAAAAAATGACGGGCTGCAAGCCGATAGAATCTGAATTGACTCATCCAGGTCGTTGATCCAGACGGTATCAAAGTCGAAGGGTGTGATGTGCCTCTCCCGCAAAACACGCGTATTGCTCTTCCAAGCGAATCTATACACTACGATCCCTCGATCTATCGTAACCCCAACACATATGATCCGTTTCGGTTCGCGAATCCGCGATCCGCTAAACCGAAGTCGACTGTAACGCTCGATGACGCTTTCCTGGCTTTCGGTGTACCAGGGCGCTGGGCATGCCCAGGACGATTCTTTGCATTGCTCGAATTGAAAATATTTGTGGCAACTCTGCTACTGAATTACGAGGTGCAGTTTTTGCCGCAGAGGCCTAAGCCGATATATTTGGCATGGGCGAGATATCCGCCAGATGCTATCATTAGCGTACGAAGAAAGGTTGAAATGGGATAGAATGTATCAGTGAAATGAATAGCTTGAAGCGGACAACGTGCAGTAAAATTCAAACCCCCATTTCCCACGTTTCATTTTTAATGCCACATTACTATACTTGCGTGCGTGCCGTGACCTCGTACATTACTGAGTCTCTCTTGTGTTGGTGGCACCGCCTTGAGCTGTGATACATATATGCTGCAGACACGGTCACTACATGGGCTCAGGAAACAGCTTTTGATACAATTGGATTAATGCCGGCTAAGAGTTGACAATCTAACATACAGAGAAGTGCAGCTCCCATGTAACTCTACCTAGGTGCCAGGGAGCTAGCCACAGTACTTCCTGCCGCAGCAATATATTCCTGTTCTATAACACTATATTGATCCTTTGAAGACTAAAGTCTGATGGGGTGATTCATATCCTACCCAGGTGTCTTTGATTTCGGTTAGCAGGTAACTATGGTTGGCATATGCTGCACTGAACTGTGCCGTAGAGTCAACTCACTGCCACTACCCGCAGTGGAGTACCTACATAATATCTTGGCCCTGCACAAACCGCAGATTCTATTCCGGGAACATGCATGCTGTTTTGCGATTGGTTAGGTGGGCGACATTTAGTTATCGGGGTTCAAGCCTCGGCCAGGGTGGAGCTCGCGCTTAATGCGGCGTTGGGCGAACTCCTCAGCGAGACTTCAAACACCAATCATTGTTGAGTGGTCTGAGGCTTAGATCTGTATGTAATGATATTTTTGAAGGGCACAAAATGCATAGTTATGCCGAACTAGAGTTGCTTAAACAAGACACAGCCACTGGCAATGGCATAGAACGTGAATAGTACCGATTAATTCTGGAAAAAGGGAAAGGCTCTTCCGGTTTAGTTTGTACAAAGAAGCGTAGTTCTCCAGTGTGTACTTGTATTTTCAAGCAACACGTTACCTTTGTGCTTGACTCGAGACGTCACAGTTGAGCTACTTTGTGCATCTGAATCAAATCAGACCCTTCCAAACTAGGCTTCCTCGTCGAGCAGTGGCATATTTGATCAAGCTAGCAATGCCATCCTTTTCTGGGAAGCAGCTCATCGCTGTGGTTATTATTTCTTGTACAGTCACGGCACTTATTGTGACGGCAAGCATATTCTACTTCCATGAGGCAAATCGTCAAAGAGCCATATCGAACATGAAACCACTCTCGGGCAAAGATGATAGCAACGTCGACCTTGGTAAGCACACGAAACCCTAAACTGGGGCCTTGCTGACATGACGAAGAGAATTGTACTTTACCTTTTAAGCATTCGCCAGAAGGCAGACGGCATACAAGCTCAACGGGCACTCACCAGTGGAGACCGTGGCTGGACCGTTGTCAAGCACCGCTGCTGCCGCCGTCCTCAGTAATTACAGCGACTTCAGGTGTAGCAGAAGAACCGGAAGCTGTGTCTAGTGCCTGCCTGTCCAATGAGCAAGTTCAGCGGATGGATATTCCGATTTGCTACTCTCCCTTTGTTTCTTCTCCAGCGCGAAACTGTAGGGACTCTTGCATAACAATCTTCGAAGAAGATGTCGCGCCGGTTGGACCTGGGGTTTGGAGTGTGGAAGTAGAACAACATACAAGCGCAGAGAATTTGGACATGATAGCACCGCCCGAGAGGATAGCCCTTGCAAGGATAGTTGGGTGACTAGTTACCTAAGTGCTTCGTACCTGGATATCCAAAGGTTTCGACTTTCCTGTCATTGTCCAGGTGCTGGTATAGGTAGAGTGGTGGTGGTGATGGTGGCCGTGTGTATGATTACCTAAGCAAGCGGGGTGAGGCATCGGCATGTCGGAGGAACAGGGGGTGGTGCCAAGACACGCTTAGTCAGCATGCAACCGCGAAACTGTGCAAACTTGGCCAAACATCTTGTGTGTTCAAACACTGCACAGCCCGCATATCTCTAGGGCCTTGGTCGTCACTACTTTTTATCTCTATACCCTTTATCTCGTGGCATAACTAAATCCCCCCGCAATGGCTGGCCGTTTTGTGAGAGCATCCAAGTATCGTAGGTCCTTCCTTCACATTTCCATGTACCTTGGCTACTTACTTGCCTACTCGGCTCACACAACTGACAACAACATGCAGGCCACGTCTACGGACAGGGCTCTAAAAAGGTTCGACGGCAATGCTCGTGAGACGGCGTCGTAGCAACTGACGTCTTGTCAAGGAACAATGCTATGACAATCTGCGCATCTCCAAGAACGCCTGGGACACGAATCTGATCAAGGTCAGCTCACAAGCTCTGCCACGGCGCGCGCACGCGACATTGGAAGAACAACGCACTCATTACAACACAGGCCAACCCAGAGTACATTGCAGTCAACTGGGAAGCCAGCGGCGGTGGTGCTTTTGCTGTCATTCCCATCAATGAGCGTGGCCGAGCCCCCGATCAAATCCCCCTCTTCCGCGGACACACTGCTGCCGTCCTCGACACCGACTGGTATGGAAACAATACGAGATGCTGCTCATCGCTGACTATGCCACAGGAGTCCCTTCAACGACTCGCTGATTGCATCCGCGTCCGACGATGGCAAGGTACGATGACGACACACATGGGTCTTGAATAAACTTTGGCTGATACCCCTCAGGTCTTCATTTGGAAAGTACCAGAAAACTTTTCGCTGCATACAGACGCCGAAGAGCCCGCCGATGTTTCTCCCCAGGCCAGACTGAGCGGCCACATGAGGTTAGCCTTTGACAGCTACCAACTTGTGAGGTGTGCTAACCGCGATACAGAAAGGTTGGCCATGTCCTGTTCAACACGGCGGCCGAGAACGTGCTTGCTTCAGCGTCAGGCGACTATTTTGTAAAGCTCTGGGATGTTGAAGTGGGCGCCACCAAGCTGAATCTCCAGCACAAAGATATCGTGCAGTCGCTCTCGTGGAGCCCCGATGGCGCATACCTCGTCACCACGAGCCGAGACAAAAAGTTGCGCGTGTGGGATGTGCGGCAAGAGAAGCCTGCTCAGGAAGTGCCCGGCCACCCTGGCGCAAAGAACAGCCGCGCTGTCTGGATGGGTGAAGAGAACCGCATTGCTACCACTGGCTTCTCCCGCATGAGCGACCGTCAATTAGGTCTCTGGGACCCGCGCAATCCCAGCGAGCCCATTGGCGGCTTTGAGATTCTCGACTCCATCTCTGGTGTATGCATGCCCTTTTGGGATGACGGTACCAAGTGTTTGTACCTTGCGGGCAAGGGGTAAGTAGTAGCCCTGACCATTGGTGCAAATACATCTGACAGACGCAGCGACGGAAATATTCGCTACTATGAATACGAAAACGACAAGTTTGAGTACCTGACCCAGTACACCTCGGGCAATCCCCAGCGCGGCGTGGCGTTCATGCCCAAGCGCGGTATCAACTTGCACGAGAACGAAGTCCTGCGCGCCTTCAAGACCGTAAACGACGCTTACATTGAGCCCATTTCTTTCATCGTCCCGCGTCGATCGGAAATGTTCCAAAGCGACATCTACCCACCTACCACTGGTCTCAAGCCAGGCACAACTGCAGCCGAATGGTTTGATGGAAAGACTGCGATGCCGCCCAAGATTTCCCTTGAGAGCGTATACGATGGAGAAGCGCCCAAAGAGGTTGCGTCTGATTATAAGCCTCCTCAGCCAGTCGCCAGTCAGTCTGCGCCAACCAAGACCGAGCCGCCCAAGCCTGCTCCCGCACCAGCTGCCGTGGCCTCGCGTGGACCACCGCCATCCATGAGCGACAACAAGGAATCGCTTGCTGCAGGTGCTTCCAAGTTTGCCGACAAGGACGACCAGTCAGACAAGGCAAGCGAGTCCAGCTTCGAGGAAGTAGCGAAGCCTGTGGCACGTCCCTCAGTCACTGCGGCGCGCCAGGAGGAGAAGACGACGGGCCCTGTCATTTCAAAGGAGCCTGAACCAGCAACAGAACAATCAACTCCACAGCCCACAATCACCCCATCTGAACCGGCATCTACGCTCAAACCTAGCACATCCGCTAATGCGCAAACTTCTGCCCCAACCTCGAGCACTGCCCCCGCTGCTGGCGGTCCTGTTGCTGTCCTTCGTGATGCGCTAACCGACATAAGATCTCAGCTTGAGCGCCAGAATAAAGTCATGGCTGATCAATCCGATCAGATTGCCCTGCTCGTCCGCGAAGTCACCCAGCTCAAGGGTAAGGTCGGCGCACAAGGGCCGTCAGATCGCGAAAAAGACGAGCGCATTAGGGAGCTGGAATTAGAACTTGAAGAGGCACGGTCCTAAATAAGCAAGTCCCTCAATGCATACACGCTTCATGATTGGTGATGCATAACGAAGGTTGTTTATATGTACAAGTATTAGTTGACTTGCTGGATAGCAATGTGTTTGAAGCTGTGATACACTAGAATTTCTTGCATGAGTACACACAATCACTCGATAGTCAGTGATGCAATCAAGGCCCTTGTTAAATTTAGTTTCAACTTGTTGCTGCGCCATAAGTAAAGTGGGCGGCTGTCCTGCAAAAGCAGTCAATTCTAGAATACCTCATACGCAGTCCTTTACCACTTCAAGTCAAATCTCAGTTGCAATCAGTGCGTGGCTATTCCTGATGGCGCAAGCAGAATTACCGTCCACTATTTCGATAAAGCAAGGCTATGATACAACTCTCTGCAATGTTCGCATTTCGACAAAAAAGTTCAAGAAATGACTGGAGACATGACATGTTACTAAATCGCGAAATTCGTATTCTGGACCTCTTTCCGGGGAATGGAGATGATGTTATAGAATGCGCGATGCGAGTTGTGAATCTAGACGACCAAGTCGAATACACCGCCCTCTCCTATGTATGTATATGGGGTGATTGCAGGTCGTCAGGTTCATGTCACCTCCAACCTACTCCGTATACACCGCCCTGCGGCGACTGCGTTATCTGAAAGGAAAGCGCGCTCTTTGGGTCGATCAACTGTGTATAAGAAAGAGCAAATCAAGTGGCCTTGATGCAAGAGATTTACTCACGGTGCTCCTGGTGTAGGTATGATTTGGCTAGGCGAGCTCCATGAGCCGCATGACGAGTTCTCTGAGCGAGATGCCAAAGCCGTGTTTGATTTCATCAGATTTGCTGCAGACATGGGCGAGACCTCCAAAACGCGCAAACTTCCTGTGCTTTTCCACAACACCCGCGAAGGGGAACTTGCCCGCAAAGCGTTTGAGACATTTTCCATGTACGGTAACCCGTGGTGGTCTCGTGTCTGGACGATTCAAGAAGCCATCCTACCTCACTTGGCTCTTTTCCTCTGGGGTCCCTTCTCGCTCTCTAGAGAAGTTGTATATCTTGCATTACTCAAACTCCAAAGTGACATGATGCAAAGTACATTCTCGCTGGACTTTTGCGCATGCCGCATCTACACGCCACTTCTTCGTCACCTCATGTACCCAGTCCGTGGCTTTTTACATTGTAGAGGCGGCGAGGATTCACTGAACCTGCTGATGCGGTGGCGCCACAGAGATTCCACTGACCCGCGAGACAAAGTATATGGTTTACGAGGCTTGTTGTCATTAGAAGATCTTCCTAGCGCTATACATTGCAGCTATGATACCCCTGCCCCAACTCTGTTTGAGAGAATCACCATCGACCTCATAAGGGGAAAAAGTGGGCTGAGAGCGCTACTGGGCTCCACTGAAATGCCACATGTCACACCAAATCTAGCTTCATGGGCAATTGACTTTGCGTGTTCGAATCGCGTGGGCAAACGACAACTAAAATGGTGGACTCACTCACATCGGTATAAAGAGTTCTCGGCCTGTGGAAACAAAGATTTGGAGCTAGTCGTTTCGAATGACAACAAGACCTTGGCCATGTCTGGAGTCACTATAGAGGACATTCTCATCGTCGGCGACGTGTATAGAGTGCGTGACACGGGGACCATTATTAGAGAAGCAGTGTGTCGCGTGATAGAGGATGCGCGAGAACTGCTTACACAATTCAGATCAGAACATGAAACATCTTGTTCAATACCCAGTCGTGGGATACAGCATTTTG
>SSBG01000078.1:33926-51168 GCA_028220655.1 Shiraia bambusicola | reverse complement strand
TCGCTTGCTGCAGGTGCTTCCAAGTTTGCCGACAAGGACGACCAGTCAGACAAGGCAAGCGAGTCCAGCTTCGAGGAAGTAGCGAAGCCTGTGGCACGTCCCTCAGTCACTGCGGCGCGCCAGGAGGAGAAGACGACGGGCCCTGTCATTTCAAAGGAGCCTGAACCAGCAACAGAACAATCAACTCCACAGCCCACAATCACCCCATCTGAACCGGCATCTACGCTCAAACCTAGCACATCCGCTAATGCGCAAACTTCTGCCCCAACCTCGAGCACTGCCCCCGCTGCTGGCGGTCCTGTTGCTGTCCTTCGTGATGCGCTAACCGACATAAGATCTCAGCTTGAGCGCCAGAATAAAGTCATGGCTGATCAATCCGATCAGATTGCCCTGCTCGTCCGCGAAGTCACCCAGCTCAAGGGTAAGGTCGGCGCACAAGGGCCGTCAGATCGCGAAAAAGACGAGCGCATTAGGGAGCTGGAATTAGAACTTGAAGAGGCACGGTCCTAAATAAGCAAGTCCCTCAATGCATACACGCTTCATGATTGGTGATGCATAACGAAGGTTGTTTATATGTACAAGTATTAGTTGACTTGCTGGATAGCAATGTGTTTGAAGCTGTGATACACTAGAATTTCTTGCATGAGTACACACAATCACTCGATAGTCAGTGATGCAATCAAGGCCCTTGTTAAATTTAGTTTCAACTTGTTGCTGCGCCATAAGTAAAGTGGGCGGCTGTCCTGCAAAAGCAGTCAATTCTAGAATACCTCATACGCAGTCCTTTACCACTTCAAGTCAAATCTCAGTTGCAATCAGTGCGTGGCTATTCCTGATGGCGCAAGCAGAATTACCGTCCACTATTTCGATAAAGCAAGGCTATGATACAACTCTCTGCAATGTTCGCATTTCGACAAAAAAGTTCAAGAAATGACTGGAGACATGACATGTTACTAAATCGCGAAATTCGTATTCTGGACCTCTTTCCGGGGAATGGAGATGATGTTATAGAATGCGCGATGCGAGTTGTGAATCTAGACGACCAAGTCGAATACACCGCCCTCTCCTATGTATGTATATGGGGTGATTGCAGGTCGTCAGGTTCATGTCACCTCCAACCTACTCCGTATACACCGCCCTGCGGCGACTGCGTTATCTGAAAGGAAAGCGCGCTCTTTGGGTCGATCAACTGTGTATAAGAAAGAGCAAATCAAGTGGCCTTGATGCAAGAGATTTACTCACGGTGCTCCTGGTGTAGGTATGATTTGGCTAGGCGAGCTCCATGAGCCGCATGACGAGTTCTCTGAGCGAGATGCCAAAGCCGTGTTTGATTTCATCAGATTTGCTGCAGACATGGGCGAGACCTCCAAAACGCGCAAACTTCCTGTGCTTTTCCACAACACCCGCGAAGGGGAACTTGCCCGCAAAGCGTTTGAGACATTTTCCATGTACGGTAACCCGTGGTGGTCTCGTGTCTGGACGATTCAAGAAGCCATCCTACCTCACTTGGCTCTTTTCCTCTGGGGTCCCTTCTCGCTCTCTAGAGAAGTTGTATATCTTGCATTACTCAAACTCCAAAGTGACATGATGCAAAGTACATTCTCGCTGGACTTTTGCGCATGCCGCATCTACACGCCACTTCTTCGTCACCTCATGTACCCAGTCCGTGGCTTTTTACATTGTAGAGGCGGCGAGGATTCACTGAACCTGCTGATGCGGTGGCGCCACAGAGATTCCACTGACCCGCGAGACAAAGTATATGGTTTACGAGGCTTGTTGTCATTAGAAGATCTTCCTAGCGCTATACATTGCAGCTATGATACCCCTGCCCCAACTCTGTTTGAGAGAATCACCATCGACCTCATAAGGGGAAAAAGTGGGCTGAGAGCGCTACTGGGCTCCACTGAAATGCCACATGTCACACCAAATCTAGCTTCATGGGCAATTGACTTTGCGTGTTCGAATCGCGTGGGCAAACGACAACTAAAATGGTGGACTCACTCACATCGGTATAAAGAGTTCTCGGCCTGTGGAAACAAAGATTTGGAGCTAGTCGTTTCGAATGACAACAAGACCTTGGCCATGTCTGGAGTCACTATAGAGGACATTCTCATCGTCGGCGACGTGTATAGAGTGCGTGACACGGGGACCATTATTAGAGAAGCAGTGTGTCGCGTGATAGAGGATGCGCGAGAACTGCTTACACAATTCAGATCAGAACATGAAACATCTTGTTCAATACCCAGTCGTGGGATACAGCATTTTGGCAAACAACGGTTGGTGGTATGATTATGCAAGAATTCCCAGTAAAAAGGATAACTACAAGAACACCGTGAAGAATATTTCGATGCCTTGTTGGTCTCTTTAACTAGCGAGGACAGTTCCAGACCTTTGCACAATCTCAGTGCATTGCTCAACTTCCTGCCGGATGAGCCTGACAATCTCTTATACGAATCAGTTTGTGGTATGGTGCCTAATCATGCATTTTTCGTCACAAGAACTGGTTATATCGGCATCGGTCCTCCTGATACCAAGCCCGGTGATGAAGTTTGGGTTTTGTACGGAGGACAAGTGCTGTTTGTTTTGCGCAAAACTGATTGAGGTAATGTTTATCTACTAAGTTGGAGATGCATACGTTTATGGCATTATGAATGGCGAGGCAGTCAATGGTACTCGTAAAACACAAACCGCTTGGGTATGTTGACGACAGCAATCTATTTATGCTTGGGCATTAGCTACATTAGGAGCGAGGCTTGCTTAACGGGTGAGATGGAATACGAATTCTTCACGAATATTGATATTCTGTCATTGGATAACAGAAAGCTGAGGGTGCCTCTCCTTCAAAATCTGACCCTATCACTACAACAGAATCAGGCATCACCAACGCTTTGACACTATAAATTGTCACTCATGGCGGCAAACAGGTAGTCGGGCGAACATGGTGCTTTTCGGGCTAGCCGCTCCGAAAGGCATGACTGCATTTGAGTGCCATGACTAGGTAGTCTACCGTGCAAGTCTGGATGGGCAAGGACATCCACATCTTCAACTACTACACTGAACGTCGATTTGGAAAAGTCCAAAATTGCGGGCTTCGAATATCAATCCACTCTAATTTTTGACAACCTGGGTTTCTCCAGCGGGAGACTCGTCATTCTCAGGTGCCAGTTTTCCTTCAAGATTGCTGGCTGCAGCCAATTGCTCAGCCGCACCCGGGGCAAAGTCGCGGTATTCGGAGCTTGTTCCTAGTCTGAAGCCAAGGTAGACGGTCAAGAGCAAGGTGGTGACCAACATGGCGAATACAGTCCACTGCAACAAGTCAGATCAAGTATATACGGTGAGTGGCCAGAGAATTCCTACATTGCCTATTGGGTAATTTGGTCCATCAACCTTGAGGAACAAGAACGGCGCACTGATGCCGCCACAATTTGAAATAGCAATCGTAACACCAGTAGCAAGCGCTGTGGCTGTGGATCCAGAAACTGTAGCGGTACATGACAGCCGCGTTGGTGCACGCAATCAGGAAAACGGCGACCCAATTTTTTACCAGGGCAAGAATCAGATAACCTGAACCGACGAAGAAAATAGCCCCCAAGGCGTGGCGAATACGCTCCTTGGAGTAATCCGAGTGCAAACAGTTGCCTAGGATAACAAGGAGAGCAAAAACATTAGGTGGTGCAGTAAGTAGCTGTGCGGTATAACCCTTGAATCCAAGATTGGCAACAATGGTTGGCGAAAAGTAACTGAAACTGTTGAAGCTGTTGACCATGAAGAAGTAGCTGATTGCATACACCCAGAACAAGGGGTCGAAGACGGTCTTCTTTGCAACCTTTAGATCAAATGGTCCCATACGAGCAACCGCGAAGATGCGCTCTTCCTCTGCAAAGAATGTGGCATCCTGTGGATAGTTGGGCATGAAGAACCACACAACAACGCCGAAAAGAACCGCGGGGAAACCAGTGAGGACAAACAGCCACTGCTAACCGGCCATATTTCCCTTTCCATTTAGGAACGAGATACCCGTTGCGAGAAGACCACTAAATGCGCCAGCGACAGCAACAGACCCAGCAAAAATGGCCAATCGGGTGGCTCGCTCTGATGGTTTATACCAGCAACAAAGATAAAAAGACTATTTTCTAATCAAGCAATTAAACTCCCGCTAGTACTTCGTAAGCTTTCACTACGTTTCAGCGCTTGTCGCGAAAACCACCTAATTGAATAGACAAAAATATGTTGCGGTCACGAGTCTGAGGCTCCGAAAGGCGAACAATATTGGATCAATGACGGCAGCGACATTATTCGAGCTTGTATAGCCGAGTCAATGACAAGACTGTGGGTCACTGATGGCCTTTAGGTATTCGAGAGAGCAACACATTGTGGTCGACATGTCCAAGTTGGAATCAGGTAAAGCACAACAGAGTAAGATGAGATGAGGTTGGAAAAGGGATAGAATTGTCCTATAACTCCGCCTGCCCGCTAACATGAAGCTGAGAACCCATAATAATCGTGTCTAGGTGCCCTCGAATACAAAGTTTCCGGTCGGGTAGGTACTCTGCTTTACATGACGACGCACCAGCAGGACTCGTCGCAGCCACAGCAGTCGCACGATTCACCACAGGTGAGGACGGGCTGGGGCTTGATGATGGAGGAAACGGTAGAAGCGACGCTGCCAGGCATGTTGATGGTGGTGTTGCGTGTTGTTTGGGACTAGGGCATAATTAGCAGGAACTCAATCGACGCATGTTTGGAGTATTCGTACGGATACGAGTACGACAGGCTTCGAGGCTTCCGTAGCAAGCAGAGAGGAGAGGAGAGAGGTTGGGATGGAGTGATGGATTGTGGTCTGGGTACTAACTCTAGCTTGAGCGAGCGAGCCTTTATATCTTATTAGTTATTAGCCAGCAGGGGACGTCAGGGTATCGTCAATAGGCACGCTATTACACCGTACCGCAAGCACATCCAAACTCAGCTGAGCCAGCTCTTCTAAGCCCGGTCCTGCAATAAGCGCTCACCCGCTTCGTACCTTGACCCCAAAGTTTGCATACGCTGGCGCCGTTACATTCACCATCCATTGGCCAGTGAACCTCCACGCACCGCCCTGCGCCTCAAAAAGGTCATTCTGAAGGAGCGTCACCCCGGATCTGAAATCGCGCAAGGAAATGAATGAGGCGCCGTGGCTGCGTCCACCATGTTGGGGGTAGTTGTTTGCCATTGCTTCCATTGGCTCTTGACCAGTACCTAGTGCATCCAGGCGAGCCGGCCGGGCCTACTGACGGGGACTTTGGACGTAGCTAAGCAAGGCCAAGCTATATAAAATGCCGCATAAAAACAAGGACAAGCATCGCCAAGCTCACACAACATACTTGGCCGTGAACAGCTCTGGTGCTGATCGTTGTCGATATTACTAGGTGTGATGGTGATGATGATATACTCCGTAGTGACAAGTATGTTGGAGCTGAAGTGATATCGCCTTGCATGGGCTTGGTAAGCAGCTCGCAGGGACCGGTACAGCCGGCAACTCTACTTTCTGCCTAGCTCAGCTACATGTACGTAGTATACGGAGTAACATGAGGTCGCCTACATGGGGCGAACAAGATTGTGGCTCAGGTCCGTGAAGGCTGGCGCTGGCTTTCATTGGATTTGATATCGGCCGATGCGTGTGGTCCAGCCATGGCCCATCGGTCATTTGACATGCAACTTGCAACTCGCAGGTTGTAACGGGTGTATGCTACGGAGTATAGCTGCCAATAGTTAGCCAGAGTCTAGGAGTACATAAAACCCCAGTTATGCAACGTCATCGACTCATCCGTGCCAGGTATTACCTAGACCTCGAGCATCATAACTGACTAGGTAGAGCACCTGGGCGCCGGTGGTTTCCGCCGGACCGATGTCCTCTTATCTAACGCTGAGCAAAGAAAGCGCGTTTTGCGTCTTGCATGCTGTCCCTAGTCACAGATAGTCACAGAGTGGGTATACATAGTAACCGTATATTTCTCCCTCGTCCCACGCATCTTGGTATCTCCTCCCACCGGGCATTTTCGATCAGCTTCATCTTCCCAAACCCATCTGCAATGGAATGACCAACAGCAGCTTAATGTCTCGTAAAATGAGCGGAAACCCCGGTTGAACAAAGCAAAGACACAATTGGGTCTTTCACAAATACCGCGCAAGAACCCAACGATGTGAGAAGTCGGGACGTGGGAAATACTTGGCTTCAAACAGTAGCGAAGATTGAGATATTATATCGCGTTGGACCGTTTCACTCAACCTGCTGTAAGATAAAATCAGGGTAGGGTACATCCCCCAACCCCAAATCCAGCCACCACCAAAGATACTCCAATCAAGCCTCCTTGCTCATTCTCTCCTCGGCCAACCTTTTCCTCCTCCTCTGCTCATTCTTTGCATGACTAATCGAAGCCACCATATTAAACACAAAAATAACCATGAATATCACCCCCACAAGCCCCAGCACCGCAACAACACTCACAATACTCAGCACCACAAATACAAACGACGCTTCCAAAAAAGTATTGCTGTCTTGCAACTGCTTAATGCCAGTACCGACTTGCATCGCGCTAAGCACGAGGCTGAAGAATACAAAGACAATGAGTATCCAGCCAAACTTGCGCTGGAAGAAAACGACGTAGCGATTGTATCCGTAGAGGTAGCCGCGTACAAAGTGCGTGTGCCAAAAGAGTGTGCGGTAGATGGAGTTGATGCGACCTAGTCGTAGGTCGCCGAATTGGTAGCGCTTGTTGACTTGGTGCAAGGTATTGATGTCGACATGGCCGTCTGCCAGCAAGTCCCTCACAAAGTCTTTCCACCAGTTCCAGGTTACGAAGCTGGGGATGAGGGCAGCGTCGTGTGCGAGTTTGAGGTCGATGGGTGTGGTTATGAGCCAGACGTAGGAGAGGAGGAAGCCGCATGCTGATTTGTGGAGGTCTTGGCTGGCACAGATGTGCTGGATCCAGAAGTCATGGGAGAGAAGCCATTCGGGCAGAGGCTTGATCATGATTTTGTCGCTGAATTTGAGGAGATGGAGGTCCATTTGCTGTGTGTATAGAAAGTCGAGACCCAACATGCTGTATCTATGCAGTGGCCTTGCACGCATTGGGCGCCCGGCCATCCAGAGGTGTCCATGAATGCGGTTCAGCCTCGAGAGATCGAGGTCTTCTTTGAGAAACTGTCCGATGGCATCGTTGGCGAGGACGACCTGGTCTTTACGCCCTGTGATGGTAGGCAGCGAGTCGAGCGCTGTCAGCGGAATATTGATCGTGGTATCGAGAACAGGTTGGTGAGTCCCAGCATCGAAGAGCGACGTCTGCAAGTTGGAGGTAGGAAGGTTGCAGCATGACGGTGGAATTGGACGAGGCTTGAACGGCGGGTTGAGTGCGACAGTCTGTTGTCGTTCAGCGTGCATGTTCGGTTCAGCTCATTGCAACTAATACCTGAGACACAGCAATCTTATTTTCAGCCATTCTCTACGCCGACACTGGTCACGTGTCCACTGTCCACTGTCCACTGTCCACACGTCAGCCGCGCATGAGGAGCCATCAAGGTTTATATCTGGTGTCATGGGGGCATGTGGCGCATGGCGCGTTGCACGACTCACAAGACGAGATGCGAACGAAGCCTAGCTAAAACCAGACGGCAGCAAGCTAAAAGCTTAGGAGCATGGCTGTGCCAGCAGCTATTTTTACACTTTATGCTCTACAGACAGTGACGGTAACTTGTTTATCATCATTTCAGTTGAGCATATATCTGACCTGCACAACCCTTGCGAGTCCGACTCTTGTTTCAGATGCACAGTACATAACATAGGATTGCGGTCCCCAAACTCCATCCTCTAATGCATTTTTGGATATCGTAGTTGGCAAATGCCAGTAAGCCGCAGGCAGTCGCATCACTTGCAGTAGTTTGCTGGAAAGCTTCCCCTCTGACCATTGATTTCACCTTCCCACCAATCTTGCGAACTCTCCGTCTTTTTGACCACTCGAATGCGATCACCCTCCCTAAACGATAAATCACCGACCGTGTGACTGTCAAAGTCGTACATGGCCGTAACATAGTCTGCCTGAAACGAGCCAATCTTCTTCGGCGGTGGCGGTGGGGGCGGCTTCTTCTTCCCTGCTGCAGGATTCGGCGACATGGAGGGCAGGGAGACATTGGATCCATTCGAACGAAGCTTGTTGATACCAGTCAAAGTCTCGCCGTGACCATTGATGCCGTTGGAATGAAACGACTCTTGTGATGTAGACGAAATGCGTCGGCCAAAGTGATCGGTGCCAGGAGTTGTTAAATGGGGGGAGCCGGTCGGCATCTTGGGCTTTGAGGCGTTGAGAGAGCTGTACGATGGCTTGCTAGAGAGGTTGACTGGGGGTCCGTTTTCAGAGGGAGACGCGAGAGTTGCAGATGGCCGTGATGTAGTACGTGTGATGGCCGGGACAGTGTCATTGCTGCTTACCCGACGGCTGGGCAGGACCTTGTTCCGTATGCCCAACCCCGTCACTGTATCGCCCTTATCTGGTAACCGCATTGGCTGGTGTACCGCCTTGCCCGTCTTGAGCAGATTAAAGTCTTGCTCCATTTCCTTCCTCAGAGAAGTGAAGCTCGATTCCCATACTGGTATCACCTCCTCTGGCTCGGGGGGCGGGTCTGGATATCCTTGCTCGTGGGAATACTGGTGTAGTACCGTGTATAGATTGCCAATCAAGTTGTTCTGGAGCACGATCTGGTTTGCAAGAAGAGGGGCTAGGATAGAGAACGTGGCAGCATTGAGGCGGGGCAGGCGGTCGCGGAGGTTCTCGTCGGCAAGTTGGTAGGCATGCGTCGCGCGCTCGAGGTCTGCTTCGTGTTTGGTCAGGGCAACGTTGTCACGGTCAGAACGCGTCTTCTTCTTCTGGAGTGCTTCACAGCGACTCTTGTAGCGCTCGTAGTCGACCTGTATTACGAGTCAGTCAGCCTCAGAGACACACACACACACCCCCCATAATTCGTGCAATTGTGCTCACCTTTGCATCCTCTCGCTTCTTGATGGCCTTCTTCATGGGTTTCAGCGAGTCTCTGGCGAGCTTTGCGGGTATAATGAGCTTCTTGTCAATGTCCTTGACCTCGTCCATCATGTCTGCCTTGAGCTCGGCAAAGGCTTCCTGCAGCGCTGCAACACGCTCCAGGGTGGCGTGGGGAGTCTCGACAGCGACATGTGAGCCTCCTGCACCCTTCTCGCCGCCCAATGGCTTGTAGATGGTGTAGAGGTATTCAATGGTCGCCAGCTGGTGGTTCAGGATGTTTGTCCACGCGTCACGCCATTGCTTGGACGCCGACTCAATCTAGGCCAAGGTCAGTCCGGGTCGTCGACCATGGCAGTCTGGCGAGTGAGGCAGTGGCTAGAAACCAGCAACATGGACTGCAGCCTACCTTCTCGAGCATTTGCTCCGAGTCGTTGAAGTCGTTGAGCATGGCTTCGACATCGGCCTCATTGGGGGTCCGCCTGAGGAAGGGCAGACGCCCAAAGGTGCGTTGGGCGCGCTGCATGGTGCAAGCAGCAAGGTGGTGGCAGCTACAGGCAATGCAGGGTTGTAGAAAGGACAGTGTGGAGTAACTCGAGTGTCTAGCTGGGGAGATACCTAGTTAGTTTGTGGGTGGCTGTGCTTGAAAGGCGCAGAGTAATAGCCAGCTAATTAGGCCAGAGAGTACGAGGTAGACGTGAAATGCCAGGGTGCAATCAATACAATTAATTGTACCGAGTAGTTATCAATAACTAATAATACCCAATATTAGGTAGTCCAAGGCCAGGCAAAGATTGACACCAGCGGAACATGGCGGGAGGCAAACGTCAGCCAGCCTGTTTTGTGTTTGTGAGTGTGTTTGTGAGCGTGTTTGTGAGTGTGTCCCCAAATGCTATCTCTATTAATACCTATTAGTGCATGATGCTGTGTCAGATGCTCTGGCGTGCTTGCGTGTCCTGGCAGCAGCGTCGCCCAGCATACGTAGTAATTGCCTTGTAATGAGTTGGTTATACATGTTCCCAGCATCGGACATGCCGGGGTTTTGTGCTGGGTTTCTTATTGATTGACTTTCTGACGTGCAGCTCTACGGAGCATGTACAAGGTGTTGCCTGGTCACGTGACTCCGCGATGGCCAGAACCCTTCACCCACCCACGACGCGCCCGTGTCGACGACAGTGCGTCGTCTCAGTCACTCCTCCGCGCCATGACTGCTTCCCAGACTGCCCCCGTCGCCGAATTCAAGTGTCTCTTCACCCATGACATCAAGCGCAAGCAAAAGAGGTGGCAGGATGGCTTTCTCAAATTCCACTCCTTCAACAGCCGGGTCATGGTGTGCGACCAATCACGAAACCACGTAGGCGACACGTACTGGAAGGACAGCAGCGAGCTGCAAGAGGGCGACCAGCTTGAGCTTGACAGAGGCGTCTTGGTCGAGGTGGCAGAGGCTGTGGGCGTCACAATCACAGACTTGACCCCGTTGTTTGAGAAGAAGCCCAGGGAGCAGGCAGATGTGCCGCCTGCACGTCCAGCGCCTTCTGCCCAGGCTGTACGCCCCTACCAAAGACCATCCTCAGCTGCTCCATCGCGAGTAGGCACTCAGTTACGCCACAAGTCCCTGAACACGCTTCTTGGGAAGTCAAGAGGCCCCGTTGGCAAGTCTGTGCCTATACAATCTCCATACGAGGCGAGGAACGAGCCAGAAAACAACGTGGCCCAGGAGAGGCCAGCGAAGAGGCAGAAGATTGCTCAGCACTCCTCTGCATGGAGAGCTTCAAGCCCAGCAGAGGAGGAACCCTCTCCAGAGAAGCCCTTGCCAACTTGTCCCAGGTTGATTAATGCACAGCCTGCCAAACCACGACAACGTGTCGCACGTCCAGTCGATGTCGTTACCATGTCTTCTGAGCCAGATCATATTCCAGCCATGACTTCTGATGTAACTCTGCCGTGCTTATCTCCTCGTGAATTGCCAAAAGCTCGCAAGCCCTCAGTCACTTCACCTCCAACTGTGATCCGGAAACCATCACCCATTCAGACGCCCAAAATTCCTCCGAGGAAGGTACCAGTGTCGGCCACGAAGAACATTGAGACACCTAAGCTTGCAGGGCCGCCATCTTCACCTCCAGTTAGTGCTTCGAATCGCCTGACTAATGTCGACTTTGCCGTCCAATCTGCAAAGAGGCCACGAAAGGAGCAGTTACCCGCGCCTTCACCGCCCCGCAATCCCAAAGCGAGATCTCTCCGGCTTCCGTCTGGAGTGAAACGTGGGACACTCATGTGCCAGTCATTTCCACAGGCAACAAAAATTGTCAGTGCAGTCAGAGCTGCCTCTCGGCCCCCTGCCAATAAACATGCACGGTCGGCACGAAAGCCACCACCACCTATGGACGATACGGCAGTGACTCAACCTTTTGCATCAAACGAATTGACCTCGCCCAAGTCAAAAAGGATGCGACGTTTTCCAGATCCTGTGACGAACCCTGCACGGGCAATGACGCCAGAACAATTACCTGATGCTTTCTCAGACGATGCGAATGACCCTCAAACTGTACACGGGTTACTGGACCAACAATTGCTGATCAGTTCACCCCCAGTTGCCGCTTGTTCACCTCTGTCAGTTTCTACGAATAGAACCAAATCAAAAAGCAAGAAAGGTGCCCAGAGTGCGGAAGCTGTGCAGAATAAGAATTCTTTACCACCATCACCTACGAAAAAGCCAACCACACCGCAAGCAGAGACAGGCCAAGTGTTATCAGCAAAGAGAGTGGTAGAGGAGGCAACATCCCCTGCTCCAGCTCCAGTTCTTCAGCAAACTATAACAAATCTAAGAGATGCACCCCCACAAAAAACTGAGTCTTTTGAAAACAGGCCACGAGATGTCAAACAACCCACCAAGACAGCTCTCTCAACAGGCGGTTTCCGTAAGAAAACCCAGCGAACATCCAAAGCCTCCTCCGAGACTCCCGCTGTAAAAGCACCTGCTCCTCCGGCACTTGGTGAAACTGCCCTTCCCCCTCCGCTAGAACCGCGAGCAAGCAAAAAGGCACTGCTCACGACTACAACAGAACCAGCAACCGTCCTCCAAAAGCCCAAGAAACGCTCCCGAGCCGTCGATCCCATTGAAAAAGTCGGGCGTACCGGCAAATCCCCCGATCGCGGCTTCAGACGCGTCCGCAGTGAAAACGATGCACCCATCCCCAGCATCTCAGAAGACTGGGAGAAGAGAAACCTCCCCGCAAAGCCTGTTCCCAACGCCGCTGAGACTGAGTCTGAGATGCCCGAGGCAGATACCTTGCCTGAACCAAAGACTTGTAAGCGTGGCAGTCTAGCAGCGTTGGTCAAGAAGACAGACCCGAGGAGAAGGCTGCAGCGCGCAAAAAGCCTTTCTGTAGCTACGAGCAAGGAGATGCAGCCCAATGGGCCACAAAATCAAACTCGCGATTTGCCAAGTCCAGTCGTTGTGGATAACGATGTTGGGCCGTGGAGTACAGAGGCGTTTGACTTGTTTGATTGGAGGCCACCCAGGTTGAGAGAGTAGCGTGGAAGAAGAGGGGAAAAAAGCGAGTGAGTGAATTCAAAGGTTCAAGGTTGGCATGGTTTGATGTATTGTCTTTTTTGTTGTTTTCCAAAGGTGAAAATCGGGTTGATGCCATTTTTGTTGGAGAGGAAGAAAAACGAAGCGTCATGATACACAATAATTCGTCCATGCCATTTTCTTCTTCTTTTTGAATGTGAATGTAGTGCAACGCATTGAATATTACAAAGACTCGGTCTGCAAACGTTCATGTTGTTCCTTGAAATTGCGTAATCAGTAGGAAAGCGCCACACATAATTTGCGTGGGTCGGGATGGCTTGTTGTAAAGAGAAAAGATGGTGGGAATTATCTCATTGCGAGGATTTGTATTTGGAAGATACGATGTGGTTTAAATTTCCTCTTAGGGGGTTTCGGCATGATGCGTGTTGTATGAGCGTATTTTTCTAATCCTTTTTGACATTGGGTAGGTGAGAGAGAGAGAGAGAGAGAGAGAGAGTGTGTGTGTGTGTGTGTGGCATACATAAGCACAACTGTGGTTTTGCGAAGATGTTATTCGAGGTGCTGGACAGTAGACGGGATATGATGAGTTTTAAAACGTGTGTTTTTCTGTCTGGGGACATGTAAGACCTCATTCCAGGAATCTTCGACATGCTCATATGTGGAGGTTTTAGAAGGTCTTTCTCTCATATATATGCAGCGACATCATAGAATTGCTCTGCGCATTTCCTTGCTCAAGTGTTTCTTGTGTGATTTGTTCTGGAGAAAGTTATTCTCTTATCATGTATATTCAACACTGTCGGTTTGAACGAGAGGCTGGACATAACTTCTCTCGTTATTAAGTTTGCTGGGTGTTCAGAAAAGTATCCCGGGGAACGGCGAATAGTTCATGGGGTGATTTCATAGTGCATCTTTCATCCTTGGTTTCCGCCCCTTCTGCCCCATCTCGCTTGCCCTGAGAGAAGCGACCGGAGCCATCGTTGTTGAACTGAGCGGTTTGTTGGGTTATCTGCGTTGAATTAAGTGGCTGTTGGTTGTCATAGTGTGAGTTGCTGTGGCAGATAACTATTTAACCGATTTCAACGCTGTTGTGGGGTGTCGTAAGGAAGGCTCTGTTTCGCCAGAAAATTTGTTCTATAGCTGTTGTTTGTTCCCCAAACTGTGAAATCTCAAACAGGAGCTCCGCTGCGTTGTTGGGGTCGTCTCTACCGCCAGTCGTCGGTATAGAATATAGCATGGGTGCATGTGTGGTATTCTCTATCCTCTATCTAGTGAGGCTTCCGCTCCTTATATATGCAGTATTGTTGAGTGATGTAGATGAAAGCAAATACATAGTTTAAATAGCCGGAATCTTTTCGCTCCAGTATTTTTGGAATGATTGATTTTTATGGTATCGACAAAAGACATAAGACGTAGCCTGGTTTCTGTCCAGCATAGAATCGAAATATAATGTCTCTCATTTATCCCTTTCATGTCCTGATTTTGCATTGTTTCTCTAGATGTATGTTATCCATAATGTCTTTCCCGTCCCTTTAGGAATAGTATATGTCGCTTGTTGAATTTTCTCCTCATGTAGTAGTTTTCTCGCGGTTAATATCCAGAGCATTTGTGAAGAGCTTCATCCATTTGAGGCCATATAATGCTTTTCTCAATCTGAGGACAGTTCCTGTTTTCTGGTATCCAGGCGGGCATCGCATATACATTGGTGCTGAGTCGTCCAACCAGGAGTTCAGATAAGCAGTCTCAAAATCAAGTTGGTGCAATTCCAGACCATGCTGATTTGCCACCAAGCGGGCTTTGTATCTCAAGATTTCTCCCATTGGCAATTTTTTGATATCAAATACAAGGATCTGGGAACTGCTAATACGATGCTCAGGATTGAAATTGATGCATCTGGGGGATTCTTGACATTGTCTCAAGCGGGATGCTTCGGACGGATGTTGAAGAAATACGGAATGAAAGACTGCAATGCAAAGAAAACACCAATGGACCCGAATACTCAACTTGCCAAATTAGATGGACCTGTGAACTGGCCGTAATCCTCAATCATTGCTGCCAGCGTCTTGCGTCTCCCAAAGATCAGAACATCTTCCATTGTTATCCAATCGCTGTCAGGGTCAAAAGGCAGTGGCGGAGTCCCTTTTGCCGCCTTTTTAATCGCCGCGATCAAGGTTTCATCAACGTGTGCACCTGGTCTCGGTTTATTCCAACCTCTTCCACGTCGTATATCTCACATATGCGTTCTTCGTGAAAATCCTCTAGCGACTGGCCGGGAACCTTCTCTGCCAGGCGTGCGAGTTTTTTCGGGAAGTTGCTCTTTAGAGTCCTTGTCTGTTCCCTACAAGCTGGGTTAAACACCATTCTCCCTGCGGCATTGTGAGATAAAATCCATGTGTCTATTGAAAAGGTGATGTGTGCTTGTAGTGCGCCGGAATTCGATCTATTTCATATTGTCCAATCCCTCAACGAGAGAGAAATAACACTCTCACTTGTTTTCTTACGTTTGTGGGATCTTGGTCATTTCACTTTTCCACCCGGAAGCCATTCCACCATGGTCTCAATGATGTGTCCTGACGGACTGGCGGGACACATAATGTACGATAGTTTCAGTTTTCTCTGCAACACACAAGGATCCATTCAATGCTGTCCATTTTGGTTTGGAGGGACCTTTCAAAGTGTGGAACTGCTGAAATGTTCGTGGATTATGGCTTTCATTTGTGGGCTGAAAGGCGTTGTACCCTTCGTGAAGACATCGCGTGTATTCCTTGCTTTTTCTCCTCTTGGCTTATTCAGGAGTTTCTCTCCTTTGAAAGCCCTTCTCTCATGAACTAACTTCCTCCAAATATCTGCAAAGGCCGCGGCATGAATAAGTTCAGGTGACTTTTATTCTTCTCTGGAATACAAACAAATTAAATGCCTGGGGCGTTGAAAGATTATAGCGCAAACTTGATGAGAGGCAAGGCATCGTCCCAATCGACGTCCGGGTTCGCCGTGCAGAAGTATCGTAGTGCGATTTCCACTGTCTGGTTTGCCCTTTCCAACTGGCCGTCTGCCTGCGGATGCTATGCTGTTGTCATAAGGAAACAAACTCTAGTTTTGCCTAACATATGCTTCCATAGCTTGCTCAGAAAGCGTCCATCTCTGTCCGAAATTATGCCCGATAGTAGGCCCAAAGAGCAGAGCCCTAATCCTCAGCTCCCTAATCGTGCATGCCGGCAATAATCAGGATTCCTTTGGCGGTCTTACAAGTTGTCGTCATCACGGCGTTGAATCCTTTTCCTGTGGCCAATGAGATGATTGTGGCACGAGTATGAGCTGCTCCCATGTTGAACCTCAGGTCCAGATATGTTGACATGAGTCATCTTGATACGAAGCTTTTTCTTTTCTGTGACCACCACTTTCTCTAAGCCCATTTATTTCTTGGTTTCGAGAGACATTAATTCTTTTTGTGGTTTTGGGAGACATTAATGAGTAGAATTGCGGGGTGCTAAGAACACATGGTTCTCTCGACAAATCCTGTCCAAGCAATGCTTTTCAGGCTCCCACCAAGCTGTCAGATTCGTAGCCGCACTCGCTCTGCTTGCATTCATAATAATAGAACTGCATAGTCCTCATGATTGCTAAGCTCTGGTAAGAATTCATGCTGCAAAGTTACTGTATTGGTGACGAGTCCCTCAGAGAACATTAAGATTAAGTCTGTCAATTAAAAGACCATTGAGTGACCTTTTCCACGTGTGAGCAAAGAACATTTTAGGGAATTATATTGCCTGATGGGAAAGCTTGCCTCGCCTCATGTGTCTTTGTAGAACTTGATTTGCCAAGCTGTCGACAGTTTCCATGCACCTGATCGTGGTGCTTGTCGGAGAAAACGGATAGAAGAGAAGCATAGTTCTTTCACGCTTGGCCTCGTAGGCATAAAAAAAGGTTCTGTTTGGCCCACTAGTGAATTTCCATAGTAGAAGCTTTTTCGACATGAACTTGGCAAATCGGCATCGTCGTGAACATAGTCGGTATCCAGGTATTTTTTGTATGCCACCGCTCTCTTTTCTTTTCCAATTCCGACGCGTAAACGTATCATAAAGTGGTTCCGCAGGTGCAGATGTACTTGTGTGCGAAGATATCACCCAACTCAGCTGCCTGCTTGCTTGTTTCCGTCCTCCTAACCAATTGCTTTATTCCGTCTTCCTAGTCAACTGCTTCGTCCAGTACCCCCTGTCAACTGATTCATTCTGATACAGGCCAAACAATTTGTTTCTGCAAACTTTCGGGCATTCGTACATCAAAACATCATTCGCTTTGGACAAACTGCCACACATGCCAAGTTTGAACGTCTACCTGCTGTTGTAGCATCGTAGACACTTCATCTGAGGCACTGAGGTGCCATTATCCATGTCCCAGCGCTTTCGAAACAACCAATCATTAACCGGAACAAATATGCATTCTATGCGTCCGTTGTACCTGGCCTCCCTGCTCGCATAAAGAGCAGCAGTGTATGCACGGATGATCCTCATAAGCAGATGTTTGATAGTTGTATTGATTGAAGTGCAGCGACGTCTTGTCCGTATATGGGGGCGCCAACTACCCAAACAGGGGGTTTGGACATGCGTACTGATGCAGCTGCAATGTTGCGGTAGGCTTGAGTTTCTCGATAAGGAAGCGATCTGGATTAAATATATAACACTGAGCTCCAGGCTCCTAATAAACACCT